>BJBW01005063.1:0-32214 GCA_004320125.1 Scolopax mira
GACACAGAGCTCCAGGTGGGGTCTCACGAGTGCAGAGTAAAGGGATAGAATCACCTCCTGTGATCTGCTGGCCACATTTCTCTTCAGGCAGCCCAGGATGTGGTTGGCTTCCTGACAAAGAGTCCTTCTCTGTCTCTCCTCTAAGCTCCCTTCAGTACCTGATAGGCATTTCCAAATGGAGAGGGCATGCCCTGGGCCATTGATGGGCTTTGGCTCTAATTTTCTGGTGCTGGGTGAGTAGGAGTGACCTCTGCTTGGAGAGCACGGGCAGTGAGGAACTGAGTATAACACAAAACAAGCACAAGAAAAGCTTGTTTTCCTCCTCAGGGAGAAGTCTAGTAACAACAATCTGAAAGGAAGGTGTAGAGAGGTGGAGGTCGGACTCTTCTCCCAAGTAAAAGACAAAGGAACAAGAGGAAATGGCCTGAAGTTGGGCCAGGAAAGGTTTAGGATTGATACTAAGAAAAAAATCTTCACTGAAATGGGTTGTCAAGCATTGGAACAGGCTGCCCAGGGGAGTGGTTGAGATGCCATCCCTGGAAGTATTTAAAAGTCATGTAGATATGGTGCTGAGGAACATGGTTTAGTGGTGGACTTGGCAGTGCTGGCTTAATGGTTGGACTCGATTTTAAAGATCTTCTCCAACCTAAACGATTCTATGATTCTGACTCCAGGCAGGATGCCAGAGAGCAGGAAGCCTCTTTTGAGGAGTCAGCCCATGTCAGGGCTCAGATACATTGAGGCTCCCCATGGGTCCACAAAGCACCATTTGATAGAGAAATCCTGTCAACGGTTGCTCAATACCCACCTCCAAAGCACTCTGCAGTGTCAGCCTCGCTGGTGTGGCCAAACCCTTCCAGGATTTGGGATCCCTCCTCCAGTTTGTGGGCTCCTCGGGGGGCTGGCACATAATGCAATGGGATGCACGGAGGCTGGCGAGGTGTTTTTGCTTTAGAAAAGCCTCTTTCTCTCACCAGCCACCAGGGCCTTTTAAACACTTTCCAAAGAGCAGAGGGTAGTTTGACTGGAATGACCAAAAAAGATGCACCTGGGACTGGAGCTCTGAGGAAGTGACAGTCTTGACAGACTTGAGCTACTACAACCCAAGTGGGAGTTACAGGAAAAACAACTCTCTTCTGTCACCCCACAGGAAGCTTGTCAGAGCTGAGATTGTAAAGGTTGTGACTGTCCTGTCCCTGAATATGTGTCTCCTGCCTGCGAGGGCAGCCTGAGGACATGGCGAGGTGAGTGTGGGTGCAGGAGGCAGAGCTGCCCCAGGGACCAGCCCTGCTGTGGGGCAGAAATCACCCCCGTGGGGCTCAGAGCAGAGCTGGCATAATACCTGGTTTGGGCTGTGCAGTCCCACCAGAGCTAATTTATTCCCTTTTGAGAAATATCTGGGCACCTCTATAGCCTCTTGACTCTTTTAAAGCCCAGGGAATGCAAGAGCCACATTTCCCATCAGATCTCTACCTGGTGAGATCAGGTAGATCACAAACCCACCTATCTCCCTGGCTTCCCGTGACTGCTCACGTGCTGACTTAAGAGTCCTTCTGGATGGGGTCAACAGAGGGGCCTGAAGTATAAAGATTGTCTCTCCTGTACTCTCGCTTGAAGATAAAGCAAGAATTTGAAGTTCTAGAGTGTGGCTCCCTGCAAGTTGTAGAGAAAAGTTTAAACGGGGCTTTTTCACTAAAAGGAGCGATACGACTCTAAATTCTACCACATTTAGAGGGAAAAAGATTGATTATTTTGATTTCCTAATGTAACGGAACTTAGGCAATCACACTGTATATCAACACACTCATATTCTTCCAAATTCTTCTCTTTAAAACCTTTTTAACCCTTTGGCCAGTTTTATCCAAAAGTGAGGGAGGTGCAGAGCTCCATTCCTGCATTTCCAAACAGCCGGGTGAAGAATGACCCCGCCAGGGCTGCAACTGTGAGAAAGACCAACACATGCTGTCAGACCTTATTAGACAGTAGAGAATCCACACGGATCGGACGTTTGAGTGACGCCCAAAGCGTGGGAAAAGCTTCAGACAGAATTTGTGCCCTCGCAGGCCCCCAGGTCAGTCCCCCGAGAGACGCCAGCCCGTTGAAAGCCAGACTCGGAGCCGTTTGTTTGCTTTTTAGTGCCAAGCTGGGAGGGGGCAGGCAGGGAGAAGGAGCTTCACAGGAGTCTTAGCCAAAAGGGGAGAAGAGCAGCACAGCCCCAAAGCCTGCCTTTGGGATCGTAGAGATGTCCTCCTTGAAGGAATCGCTGTGAATGATCAGCTCTGTGGCTGGTGGGGTAAAAGGTGGCAGGGCCTTGGGGGAACTAATCCATAGCACCACTAGAGTCTTCATCAGGAAAAGTCTTTTACAGACTTGCCCTCAAACTCTAAGCACTGTTTGAGAGAAGGCTGAAGAGTTGTGTTAGGCAGTACGTCAGAAAGAAGTTGGAAGGGGTGACAATAAGGTCCAAACTGAGGTGGTTGGACTCTTCTGGCTACTTGTGGCTGAAATGAAGTGAGGCAGAGGAGATCTGGACAATGGTGCCCTTTCCTTGGCCAAGATAGACTGTGGGAAAAACTGGACCAAATCCAGTCTGTTCCAACCTATGTGATAGTTCAAAAGCATCTCTGACTTTTTAAAATGTAGGAGTGGGAAGGCACTTTGGAGACATTCCACCTGTAAAAATAAGCCTGGTTTGGTCTGGTCTCTGCACAGAAGTCCACAGGCAGGTAGAAAAGCTCCTGCTGGTACGATGGAGAATGAGTGGAAATTCACTGCTCTTTGGCTGCAGGGGGAAGATGATGTAGATGATTAGAGATGGGTGATTTGAGGGGAAGGTTTGTGAAGTCGAGGTCAAGTGTCTATAATGACAAGAACACACTTTGCACAAGAGGGGAAGGTAAAGATATTCTTGGTTGCGCAATCTCGCCGGAGAACTCTATTCTCTGATTTTTATTCTACTTGCATGAAAAGCATCTCTCCATCACTTCCTCATCTCTAAATTGTTTGGTAGACGTGATTCATTAGAAATCTGTTCTGTTGAATAGCAAAGTAATGAATCTTTGTGCTTTCCATTTCCTCCATCTGAGCTGGAAAGTGTTTTTCTCACACAATCTCAGTCTTGAGCAGTAATAACAAAACCACGACGCCTGTTGCAGTTCTTTATTTGCAGGTTGGATTCTCTGTGGACACATCTAAACCCAAACGTACATGACCTACTGGCTACAAGACAGCAGACAAAGAAAATGATGGTTATGACTGTGAACAAACAGCATTTGGGTATTTCTGTTTTAACGTAGCAAAGCCCAGGACTCATTGTCAGGAAAAAAACTGCTCATGGCTTGGAGGTTTCTCACCTAAATGTGAAGCTGAGAGCAACTTCTATAGGCAGAACAATTATTGTATGGAATTTTTGGCTTAACGCCATACAACCCTTATTTCTAATTGATCAGGTGATACTGAAATGGGTAAAGCTTTAATTATGGCTTGATTTACGTGCATGCAATTCCAGAGCAAACAGAACTTTGCAGAATTTATATTAGTAAGAGATCCTGGGCCAGTTCATGTGGCCAACCTGCCTGTTCTTCTGGCTCCGAAGGCCCATCTACTGCAGCTGAAGCTGTTGCACAGGTTGGGAAAGCATTTCTTTAACTCAGTACCTGAAACATCTGGCTACTCCTGGTCCTCTGTCCCAATCCATCAGCGGTCTTCAAATATTCCAAAGAGTTCCTCAAAGTTTCAGTATCTTCTAATTAATTTTCCACCTCTTTCATCTTCTAGTATTGCCTTTCTGTGACTCCTCTGTAACACAACAGCAATGGTGTGAGATGATGGTGTAAAGGACAACAGGGTGCTGTGCACTGAGGAAATGTTGGCTTAGATGCTACTTCCCAAGTTCCTCTGTCAGTGGTAGATTCACCTCAGTCCAGGGAAATAAAGACAAAAAGAAGGAATGTAGATGCTTTCTCACTTTCCTGTAATGGATGTGGGACACAGGGGAGATACTATTTGACATCCCTGCACTCTTAAGGTATTTTTCACTACAGAAGTAAAAGTGTCACAAATAGGAACCTCACCCTGCCTTAAAATGCTGGGTCCAACGTGGAAGGCACTGTTTCTGAAGGGAGAGGGTTTATTTTTTCCCTCAGTCTTTAATCAATCTTGGCTTTCCCTGCTGTGACTGCTGGAGGAGGAGGGGAGGGCTGGCGAGCTCGTATGTGAGGATTCATTTCCTCCAGGTCACTGAACAACCATCAGACAGTACTGGGGTTTCACTGCCACAAGCTCAAACTGAATTTGAAACGGAGGCCCCGTATGAAATCCCTGCAGCCCAGGGTGTCTGGGGGAGACACCCCTGCCCTGCTGTTTGTAGCAAACCCTCCATCTGTTTCTCCTGCTGGAAATGGTTGTGAGGATAGGTCTGAGCCCTGTCAGAGCAGAAATCATCTCACCTTCCATTTTCCCAGAGCTGTGCTGGGCACACACTTAAAAGTATCCCTACAAAAAATTGACTGAGGCATCCTCTTTCTGACACGCTCCCGGGTGAGATGAAGGGAGCTCTTTGATCCTTCCCCTACCCCTTTTCTCGGTGACATAGATACAGGCCATGCAGTTCTTCCTCTGTTTTGGCGAAGGGAGGGGCAGTTTCCTGTTTTTCTACAGAAATAAGAGTGATCCAGGATGCCTTTGTGCTGCTGCTGGTCCCGATATGCAGACAGGCTAATGGCATACATGGGCTCTGTGGCTTTTACTGCAGCTTTCTGGCTACCACCAAACCTTGCACTGTGGCTCGAGCCATGGGGTTGAAATATATGGAGGGACGCCCCTCCAAATGGCACAGGAGGCTCTTAAGTATCATTAACAAGCTTTTCATGCAAAAAAGGGGTCTGCTTTTCTAGTAGCCCATTCCAGGGTGTTCACAGATTCCCAGCAACTTCATCCTGCTCCAGCCAGGGGACTGCCCAGCCAAGGCCAGGGCTGTATCTGGCATTAAAATCCCAGGAATCTGCTCCAGGCTGGCAGGAATAAAGTGAAGAGACATGTTTACAGCTGCTGGGGGCAGGAGGGGCAGGTGGGGAACAGACACAGCCCAGCACAACAGTCTCATGGTCTAGCTGTTGCTGTCAAGGATTTGGTCTTGAATAAGGAGAAATGGAAAGCAAGAAGCAAATTGGCTTTGCTCAGTGCTTTGGCCACAGTTAATAAGGAGGGAACTGGGCAAAGGTAATGTGTAATTAAGTTGGCTGATAGCAGAGTTCTGTCCAGAGCAGGAATGTGTTGTATGCTGTCACGCTATAATTAGCAACATTTTGTTATAGTGCTTTTCCTCCGCTTGAAGGATCTCAAAAAGCTTCCCAAAATCCACTCGGTTGAAGTTGCCAGCTCCCCTCGAGGAGAGAGACTCCACGTCTGCAATGCCCCAATCCGGGGGGGTGAGACAGCAAGGGGCTGGCAGGGGGAGTAGGACAAGGCTTTTCCTCCAGAGACACCCATCTGGGAGACACAGGGTCCCCCTGCCTGGGGTGACCAGTGAAATGGGTGATTTTGCCTGTGAGAAAGCTGGAGCAGGGAGAGGTGAAGTGGTTTTCTAAGGTCACCAAGTGAGTCATGGGTAAAGCCAGGAATAGAAGCCAGCAGTCAGGCTCCCAGCTGCTGTACCTATGGTTATTTCTATTTATGCTCTTCACTTCTCTTGCCCATGGTTTACTGAGTGCATTCCAAGAGTAACTTGCCTGCCAAACTTCCTACCCTTTAAAACCAGAAATGGACAGATAAGATAGTAGAAGAAATCAGTTTAACTGCTGGTATGTGCACAAACATACCTGAACCCTGTCCAAGTTATCAGACGACTTTTTTTTTTCTTTTTTTTTTAAATGCTCTTTCGGGGCAGGAGAAGCGCCTCCAGTCTCGAAGCGCCTCTGGCAGTTTGCTGGCAGGATATCAGATGATTTGTTTCCTTTGCCTGTGGTCAAAAGAAGAAAAAATTAGAAAAGCAAAAAATAAAGACACGTTAGACATAGCAAAACTCAGTCAAGTGGCTCCAATATAAATCCCACGAAGGCAATGGGAGAATCGTGGCCCTGGGAATTAGAAGTTTAGACTGTAAACCAAAATAAAACTGAAGCCCCAAATAAAAACTGCATTCTCCCCTAATAAATTTTCACAGAATGACTTATCTACCTCTCAGTGAAAGCCTTGAAAGTTTCTTCCATCAACTTCAGCTGTCAATCAGTTTGGGTCTAAGGCCAGAGTACCTGAAAAGCCCTAAAGCAGAGGATAGGGATTGGGGTCCTCATTATTCTTGGGCTGAGCAGAATTCAACTGCTGTGTCAACTGGTGTTCAAAGGCAGGCATTAAAAGGTTAATGCAGGTAGCAGGACTGACATGAAATTAGAGTGTTATATTAAATGGAAGCATGGTAGTGACATAAGCAACCAAAAATCCTATGTTGCATCTGCCTTTGTAGCCCTCCATCCCACCCCCTCACTTCTTCACAATACTGGGTGCTCTCTGTCTGGTTCTCCTTTGTCCTCTATTTTCTTCTTTTTAGGTTTCACCCTTTATTTTTTGACTGGCAATGTTTTTATTGCAGTCTTCTCTTTGTTCCCTGACTGGAGAGGTGATCTGGTGTGTAAGGCTACTGCTGCTGGTGTGAGTCCCCTGGAAGAGCAGAGGTGCCTGGGTCACTACGCTGCTGGCTGAGCCTCAGGATGTGGCCATGATCCCAGTGATCTCCACCACGTAAACAGGGAGCTGCCTGATCTTTGACCAGGAGGGATCCAGCAATGTGTGGTTTTCTGTGTTTCCTCTGTTCTCTGCTTCGCTGGATTCTTCCCAACCTTCTCTGGGATCTTTGCAGAGGGATCAGAGTGGAAGAACGTTCCAGATATTGGTTCCCAGATATCTCGTCAATACCCATGTCTATGAGCTGACTTTTGCAGAGTCATAGGTGTAAAAGTCCCAGTTGTAAAAGCTGACCTCTCCTCTCTGCCCTCGTGGTGATTCCCTCATGGTGAAGCTGATGAGTAGTGTACAACAGAGCTCTCCCTCCTCCTCCTCCTCCCCGTCCTGGCTCTGCACTCTGGAGTTCCAGGTCCTTTCACGGAAATTAACATTTACTTTAAGAACTAAAATAAACAAATGCAAACAAATCTCCTAACAAAATAAGATCAATAAAAACATAGCCAAGCGCTTTGTTTTGCTTAGAAGATGCATCTTTGTGCATATCCACTCGTGTGTTGCCAAGTTTTGGAAATCAGCAAAGGCTGACATTGTTTACTGCAAATTAAAGACCCTCTGGAGACGCTCTGTCTTGCTTTCCAGTATAGCCTCGGGCTGGGGGAGGGAGGCAGTTGGACAGTAGCATAGAAGAAACCCTGTTCCAGTGTTGCTAACTATAGCATTAATTTCAGAGTCATAAATAACTTCAGTACCATGGTTACAGCACTAGCCAAGTATGATATCATTTAGTTTGGGATTAGGGAAAAATATCTTCCTTGAGGCTGTGGGTTCTAAAATAAGCAACTTTTCCAGAATGGGTTTTCTCCCAAAGACTACACAAAGAAACTCCAGCTTGTAACTGTAAATTGGAAGGATTACTTCGCTAAAACTGACTGGATGAGAAGTGTCAGCAGGTAAAACAGCTCAGAGGGTAGATTCTTCTAAATTCCTCAGTGAGTGACAGCCTGGCACTGTGTCGGTTTTCTTAGAAAATAGCACCTTCTGTGAATGAGAACAAGCATAGTCTTTTCCAGCCTGAGCTCCATATTATGGAGAAATGCAGAAGATAGGTCCCTTCAGAAATCAGACGCCACTAATGACCATTAGAAAGATGGATTGAGAGGTCGGTGCTGACTGTTCCCATGGGCAACTGGATGGTAACCTCACAAGCAACTGACAGCCAGTGTGCATCCATTGGGCCAGTCAAACAAACAACTCTGATATCTGTGTTACTAAATCTACACACAATTATATTCACCTACAATCCTGCAGAACCTTGGGAGCAACAGTGAAAAGCTGATCCTGACTGTTACGTACAGTACAGAGCTGGAATGGACTACAACAAAAAACTCCAACGGGACAAGAGGCTCGTGTCTGGAGGCAAATTTTATGGAGAAATTCCAGAGCAAATTTTATGGAGAAACAAACACTTCCAACTCTGAAAAAAATGGTCACGGGTTGGTGATACAAGAAATCTGGCTCTAGGGCTCCTAGATACAAAATGCTAGACCACACAACCCAAAGCACTGATCCCATTCAAAATTGTTCAAAAAGTTATGACACTCAGTCTGTATTGGTAGGCTTTATGCCAGATTAGATATTGTCTTTCTTCCTGCTCCCGGCATAAAGCCAGCAGAAACGCTGTATTGTGTGCTCTGGCTAATTCAACAGAAACCTAATTGTGTGCCCAGGCATGATCTGGATTGAATTTGTCCTGCTAAATGATCCAGTGGTGCTCAAATCTGGTATAAAGGACCATAGAATTGTGGTACAAACTTTCATTTCAAATTTCATGTCTTCTCTAATGTAAGGCAAGAGGATTTTGCAACATGCAAACATCTATGGTAACGGTTGAAACGCCTTCCCCCGACTTAATGCCATTTCACAGCAGAGATTAGAGGGCGCCCCCCATGAAAAGCAGTGGAGAAACTTAAACATGTGGAGGAAAAAGAAATGTATTTTTTATTTCTGCTCTTCCTGGTTCTAATCATAGAGAGAACATCTGAAAAGTGACATTTTGGGATAGGCTGAACAAGTCTGATGCCCTGCCCCTCGCTGCTACAGCCCGATCCCCGCTGAGAGATCCTCTGGTGGTGAACTTACCCCTGGCTCCTGACAGCAGAGTCGCAGCTTTCGAGGTGACTCTGGGCTTCTGTAGCTCGGAGCAGCCTGAAGACTCTGGCCTCTGTCTTTTCTCTTTGTCTTCTCTGAAATAAACTGTAATCCATCACGAAGATGTGGGAGGCCAGCATGGTTTTCATTTTCTCAGCATGGGCTCAGCCAATACCCGATACCTGGCCCTCTCTCGGGCTGTGTGAAGCGCAGGGATGGTTTTGGTTTGGGAATAGTCCTCTGTGCGTGTGAATCTCTCCCTCCTGAAGCCATCTGTATTTCAGCTGAGAATTGCAAAGCAACCTAAAAGGGGAAAAAAAGGAGAAAGACGACAGGAGAATTATATTTGCATATGAAGACAGAGGTTTCTTGAGCTACCTGGTATAATTTACAGGAAAAAATAAAAAGGCCATCTGGCCAAGTGAGTGCTAGAAAAGATCTCACTGACACTAGCAGTAATTTACAGTACTAGTATTTTCTTTATTATGGCCAGTAAATAAAAGTATTGCTTTCAGGCTTAGAACATACAAAGCTAGCTGACCTGTCCTTTAACTCTAGCAATCTCAAATCTTTCTGATTTCTCATACTGTGCCTGTTTTCTCCACATTGATTGCAGGACATCTGTTCAGTGTGTAATAATACAGGACCCTGACCTAATAGTGGGATTTCTACCACTGCAAAGGGCACCATGACCCAGCCTTATTTTATCAAGGTTATTTAGAGCTTCACTATTTTGTTCAAATCCTCTGCTGTCAGGGAAAAGAGTCAGGTTTGGTCCACCCAAGAGCTTTTGCAGGCAGTTGAGCTGCAATATGCTAAGCAGCCTGGTCTGTATTTGGGATGGGGCCTGGATAGTCCTAGGAGCCCTCTCTCCTGTCAGAAGAAACCATCTGCCAGAGCTGTGCATGCATCTCTGCTTGGAAGCTACTGGAAACTGTTCTCAAGTGTAGTTTAGAAATATGCAGACAATTACATATCACTGCTGTTGCATTAATACTGCCAACTGTGGGGTCAGGTTGTCCCCTTTGTTTTCCAGTAATTCCTATTTTTAGTTCAGGTTTCATTCGAGTGTAATGTTTTTAGATGAGCCCAAAGGTCCTCTGGCTGTGCTCTGCAGAGCTTCAGAGAAGACAGATGGGGCATTACAGACACAGTGTACTTAGTCCCTGCCACTTCATGAGATTCAAAGTCCAATTCATTTGACTAAAGAACGATGTTTTCAGGTGCTGAGAAAAGCCATCTCTGGATGGAAGGAGAACACCTGCAGCAAAACCACAACTTAACGGGATAATTTCACCTATAATATCACCTGCATGGTAAAACAGGCAGATTGCAAAGGGATCACAGGGAAAATCTGCCATGGCTTGTGTTTTGTTTTAGTAGCTGGGGCCATGTCAGCTTCTCAAGTGCATCTTGAGAGATTCATGGTCTTTCTCAATCCCAAGGCAGTCTGTGACCTAAACCAACCCAACGTCTAGGAAAGGAACCAGGTGTCCAGGCACTGGCTGGAGTAAGTCAGCCCAGCTCCAGTGAGGAGCTGGAGCAGCCCCAGTTCACATCAGCGGGAAAGCCGCGCCAGGCAGTGTTCCTGGAACTGCAGTTCAAGCTCAGTCCAAAGCCGAGGTCACCAGTGGCCACCCCAGCTGCGGCCTGAGCTGAGGGCATGAGTCAAAGCCACAAAAGGCTGCCACGACCTTGCCAAGTATAAAAAGAGCAAATCTGCTAGACACTGCCTCGCCTGGGCTGATTACTTCTGGCTGAAAGCGATGGAGAAGGTACAAGCCACTGGATATCAAAGACTTGGGCAATGAAGAAATCCCAATACTGCTGTTCAAAAAGCAACATATATATTCTAATCTTCCACATACATTGACCAGCTGATCCTTGTAAGAGGCCTGGGAAGATCCTTACTTGCTGCTGCTTCCGTGTACCTGTAGCACGGGGAGCACCGGCCAGAACCCTGACGTTGAGAAACCACAGCTCTTGCATAAAGGACAGCCACACAAAACACAGGGGTCTCACGTTTAGGATGTCATCACAACAGAGAACTCCCACAGGCAGGGTTAGGTCAACAACTTCTGAAAAGAGTCTGTGAAAAATAGAAACTACTGTTGAATTTAGGTTATTGCTACCGAAACGGGTTTCTTGGAGTCATACCAGTATTCTAGAATAAAACCTGGTTTGAGCCCTAGGTGTAAAACATAGCTGACTGCAGGTTAACATAAGGCAGGTCAAAATTATACTAAAGGTGGATTAAACACAGATATTATGGTTGAAATGTGGCAAGGTTCCTTGCGGAGCTGAAAGACCTGCAGAGAAGGAGTCCAAATCCATTAACGAATGGTAAGAGCCGAGAGGATTGTTTTTCATCAAGCCCCGTGAACCAAACCTGCCAAGTTTCACACGAAGGGCAGCCCAAGGCTTACTCGTTTAGTTCTCAGAAACTGGAATTTGTGCATAAATTCGTGAGAGCCTGTGGTAACCAGAAACTATTCTTATCACAGGAAATGCTGTTGGTCAGGAGCAACAAATGCGTTTGGTGCACACAGGGCTAACAAGCCTTCGACCTTCCCTATGCTACACACATCATCGGGTTTATTTCATTGACAATGTTCTTAATAACAAAAGAGATGGAGTAAATTAGTTTGACTTTAAGCAGACAAGCCAACAAGGCACGGAGAGTGACATGTTCAGAGCAGAGGGATATGGTGCAGTCTCAGCAGTCTGCCTTTGCCTCCACTGGCTTCTCCTTAGATTGATTTGTACTCAGATGAACATGCCTAGCAGGAAGGTAAATTGATTTAATTTACATATTAATACAAAAGAAGAACGTTTAGGGTATTTGGAAGGTTTATAACACACAATAGAAAGTGGGTGGCAGTTTTAGTGAGATTAAAAGAATCTAATTGAGTGTAAAGGAGGTTAAATTTCTGCCAAAGCTCAGTTTCAGGAGCTGCCAGAAGATGTCAACTTCCCTCAATTTAGGATCCATCAAAGTAGTGTTAGAGTTTGGACTCAAGCATTGAGTAAGCACCTTGACGTGCCCGTGGGAGGGAGCAATATCCTAACAATAGTAGGAATGGTGCACGGTGCAATTACTCCGCTCTTTACAGTGGATTTTGGCAGAATATGGAATGGAAGTTAATTTTGTTTTGAAAGAAAGACCGAGATGTTTGTAGTTATTAAGATCAGCAAGTGATTTTAGTGAAAAATTAGCTCTTGCATATGCAATAAAAATTTTACTGTGCTGTATCGCAGAAAACATATTTTCTAACAGAAGCAGTGAATTTTTGGGTTTCTATGTTAAGAATAAAGGTATTAAAAAAACACCAACAAACCAACAAAACAAACCAACAAAAAGCCAGGAAAATGATTTTGACTGTAGAGAAAAATATTCTGAATTACAGAGAAAAAAAAAACAGAAGGGAAAAAAAGAGAAAAACAACCAAAGGAAAAAGACGACCTGTTAGAAAATGCAATGCCTTAAAGAGGGGTTTCGTAAGTGAATTTAAAATAAAAGCTGCTAAAGACAGAAAATGGCTTTCTATAAATGAGGAATCCTTTCGTTTTTACTGCTCTTACAAAACAATGCAGGAAATCACACAGGATGCTGCTGAGGAGGAGGAGGAAGTGGTTGCAAGGATGACATTGGACTCTGCAAGCGGGATGGCAGCCCTGTCGAAGGGGCCATCTTTCTCCTGGTTGAAAACACCATGAATTGGTTCTGCTTCCTCTGCTGCTGGAGGAGCAGCATCACACGCTGCCAGGAAGGACTCGGGGGAGCTCTATTTGAAGCCTCTGGTGGCTCATGACTAGAGGTGGCCAAACTGTCTCGTAATCTCTTGCTTCAGGGTGGGGGTGTTACAAAACCTGTTCAGGAACTGAAACTTTTGAAGTCTTACCGAGCTGTTGGGTGAAGGTCCCCACCTACTGGAAGTCCTGTTTGCCCCACGACACATCATGTGGGGAGGAGGGGAGGCACGAGAAACCCTTATTATAGAAACAGGGCGAAGTACTTGACTTCTGCAGAACTCAAGGCTGCCTTTGCCATTTTGAAGCGGTTACGGTAAACAAGATAATCCATGTTTATTGAGGCCCTTGGCGTATTGTTTCCCATCTCGCTCTTGATGTGGTGGGGAGGTTCAAAGGCACCAGCACAACAGCTCTTCGCCTCCAGAGGAGCTGCAGGAGGTGGTTTCTAAGAAGGCTGCATGTGCAGAGCCGTGCGTGATCGGCGTGATAGCAACAGCCTGCAAATGAAACCAGTTTCAGTTCTACCTAGCCCTTTGCTAGGGTTTTGAATACACTTCCAAATAACTGCAGGCACGAACAATGCCTATGGATGCACCTACACAATATGTGTCCACGTTTCTGTGTGTGTATATACATATATATATATATATTTGGTGTACTTTCAGTCAAGGTACCTGTGTATTTCTGCGTGGACTCTATGTCCGCGCTTCTTGTACTGTATAGGAAATGCAGCTCAGATGATCAGCTAATATATAGCTTTTAAGCAATAAAGTTAGGTTGATGGTTGGACTAGATGATCTTAAAGGTCCCTTCCAACTTAGACAATTCTATGATTCTAAGTTCAGTTCAGTAGCTAAACAAAGCCAAAAAAATCTTAAATTTCTATCAGCGCCCTTAAACAAATCCAAACAGAGAGTAAAATAGTTATTCATAAGGCTTGTTTCATAAATGGTTAATTAAAATGTTATATTGCTGAGCCTGTAACAAAATGCAGGCTTTCACCTCCGTGCTATTTGTTCCTCACAAACAGAAATTCAGGAGACTGACTCCACAGGACTTAATTTAATCAGAGCCAGTGCAGATTTAGCAGCTTGTTCATGTGTCTTAACTCTCCAAACAGAGCAATGCATCAGCTCTGTCAACTCCTGCTACAAAACTGACTGACAGTTTCCTGCTAAGCTTCACCTAAGCATCAGAGGGATGAGTCTCAGAGGGGAAAACCCCCCCCCGCTCAGCTGTGTGACTCAAAAGGTCCCTTGCTTCAGTGGCATCTGTCCTACCTGTCCCCATGCACGTGAAATGTGCTGTGAGCCTCTATCTTCCATGCAAAACATGGCTTTATTTCCTGATTTCTGCAGTGAAGCAAGAAACAGCTTTTTTTTTTTTTTTTTATCCCTATGAAAATATTATGGACAAATAGGAATAAATATAGTCACGTTTTAACTCTGCAGTTTATAAAATACAACTCGTTTTCGAATCTGCTGAAAAAAAATTTACCTTTGCCTAATAAACAAGTCCCACCTGCAGTTTGGCTTTTTAGTTTCAAGGTTTCTCTGTGCTGATGGAAGTGGCCTTCATGTGGGTTAAAGCTCTGTAAATGGTTGCTCCTTGAGGTTTAGTGCTTATGCAGTTTATGAAGAGGAGGTCAGCCCCTGGTATTCATGTGGTCCAAGGTAAAACAACATTGGTTTTCAGCATGGTAGAAATGAGATAAATGAGGTCCTTGTTCTCCACCACTCTAAAAGTTATCAAAGAGCTTTAGAGCAGGAAGACCTGGGGCTAAGTTATCCCCATAGATGCCTTTCCTGGGCTAGATCCTGGGCAGAAGATCGGAGAACAAGGATTGCTTCTGCACTCCCAGATGGAAAACACTTTTGCAAATGAAGAAAAGGTGGATTTATCCCCAAACACTGCATCACATTTCCTAGGGCAGTGCAAAATATCTCTCAAGACAATCTGGATCACTGCTGCTTCAGTGTGGATGTGGTCACACAAGTTCAATCTGTGTAGTGTGAGCATCGTGGGGGCCTTGGCTCCTGCAGCTGGCTTTCCACCCTGGGAAGTCTTGGGGTGAAAACTTCTTGGAGGCATCCTGCGAGGCCCTGGGTATTGCCTGGGTGGGTGGAGGCCCTGTGGCCTCACAATCTGAAAAATCAAGCCTCATGTGGGGCCAGAAGAGCTCAGCTGCCATCTGCATGCTTGCTTTAGCAGCCACGCTTTGGAAACAGCGCAGCTCTTCAGAGACTGAGCTGTTGAAAATCTGGTCAGTTGTGTAACAAAAAGAGCTGCCCCCACTAATGTATAGTCATTTGATCTCTAAGAAAAGCCACTTAGCAGATCTGGACAATGGCTGACGCTGATAAGGAAAGAACTCATTAAATTGATAGAATTAGAGATTCTCCCCAGCCTGTCATTTGCCACCTGCCACTCACCCTGTTGTTTCTGCAACTCGGAACGGTAGGTTTTGGGAACAGAGATTGTGTCTTCCTACATCTCCTTCTTAAGGTTCTTTTAACACTACGTAATTACCAATAATACAAAGGGAATAAGGTATGAGACAAGAACTGCAGATATCCAGTTTTTGTGATGTTGCTCTTGACAGTAAAAAGCCCCTTCTATTTCGAGAATCCTTTATAGGAAGTACATCTCCTAAATAAAACATGATACGACTCAAAAAACCCAAAACCCCAACCAACCAACCCAGCAAAGCACAGCTCTCTAGAAAGCCTCTGTAACTAACACATTGCCAGAGCCAACCACAGGCAACCTCAAGGACCCGTCTGTTGACTCAGGCGGTGATCACTCTTCTTGAGAACAACCCCAAGAGCAGGAGTTTGGTTTCAATCACAACAAGTCCAGTTTCTCATGGACATTGAAGAAACAGGCCCGAAATACATTTTTAAAATGACCTTTTTTCCACAGCAGGGCTCGGGAGAAATCACAGATTGAGGAACACAGCCTGGTTTGAAATCGTTGGGGAATTATCTTTTGAATCCTGACACCCCCATGGTTCAGTGTCCAGGGAAAGGGCATCACAGAGATGCCTCCCTGCTGCCAGTGTTAGGCTGAAACACTGCACAGCTGCCACCCAGCATTATGCAGACAATGCATTTATGTAAAAAGAGCCCAAAACGAAGCTCCTTTTTGGGGATGGGACCTGTTGCTCTGTTAGGAACATACCTGGACACCCCTCCTCACCACACCTAACCACCCCAGGGTGACAGCTCTCGCTGACACCCGTGTCAGCTGATGTGGTGTGGTGCGGCCTGCTGTGGCTCCACATGCCCTGCCTTCCCCACACACAGATTTGGGGTTTCCTTTGAGGTTTAAACACTGCAACAGCCCTAGCACCTTCCTGGCTGGTGCACTGTGGTGCTCAGCAGCATGGGGTCCAGCAGCCCCTAGACCCAAAATGATTATCTTCTGGGAGGGTTTTCCCTCCTCTCCCCCTTTTTGCTCCCTCTCCCCCATCCCATTACTTCAGGGCAGTGCAAGGAGGCCTAAGGCCTCAGAGGCAGCAGCGCGGTGGGCGCGGGCCGGCTCTAGCGTCCCTCATCGTGGCCTCTGTTCCGCCGGCCGGTGCCCCAAGGCCGTTTAGGGGTGTCGGTGTCCCCCCATCGTCCCCGATGGCCGCTCTTACCCGTCCCCCTTCCCGCCTGCGCCACTGGCCGCGGCCCGCGCCCGCCGCCTGTGTACGGGCGTTGCCATGGCTACGGCGCTGCTAGGCAACGCATCCACGTGACAGCCGGCGGGAGCGCGACGCCGCCAGGCGGAGGGGCGTGACCTAGTGGGCGTGGTTACGCGGAAGGGGCGTGGCTGGATATGCGGGGGCGTGATCCGGCGTTGCTAAGGGGGCGGTTGCTAGTGGCACGGGGGGAAATGGCGGTGGGTGCCGCAGCAAGGCCCGGCCTGGCCTTACCTGCCTCTCCATGGCACCTGCTCTACCGGCCTACTGCAAAACCCTCACAGGCTTCTCCCTTGAGCGCCCCTGGAGCCTTTATCATCTTCCTGATAATAATAATGATGAACATTTTGGGTATGGGTACAGCAAGCTGTCCCTCAGTGCTGTGCAGGCCTCACCGTGGTGGCCCTGCTCTTCCACATGTCTTGGCACTTCACGGCAATAATATTTCATAATTAACATTATTTTCACGGGTGAACTCATTTGAATTTTTCTCGTCTTATCGCTCTCTCCACTGCTCTCTCATTGCCAGCAGAGATACCAGCCACTTTGTATGATTGAATTTACTGCATACTGGAATTTTTGAGGTTTCCACCAATGGCTCCTGCTTGCAGACCTGGGCTGTATTGATTATTCTTGACTCTCTGCTCCATGTCCCAGCCATGGGATACCTTTGTTGAGAGGCTCTGAAGCAGGGCGTCTGTGTCAGGCAGCCTTTGTGCCCCTTGGGCAGTTCACAGCCGTCTTGTTTTTCCATTGCATGTTATAGTTGGAAGCAAATGGCTTGTCTAGTAGAAGAATTAAGTTTTTTTAATGTTAAGTGGTTTTTTGTATTAGGGAAAGGCATATGGTGAAATCTCAGTAAACGGGTACTGAAGCACACTGCTTCATATGCCTGTTTTTTTTTATTATGAAGACAAATACTTTCAGGAACTCCATTTTGATTTCCCAGCTTCTTTCATTTCTTTTGGCTCGGCATCGTCAGCCAAATGGGTATAATAAAACCATGGAAGAAAGCAAATGTACAACAACCTGTTTTACCTGAGCAGATGTAAAATTGCACTCATTAAAGAAACACATTTAGGCATAAAATGCAGCTCGAAAAAACTTTTAAGAGCTTCCACAGGGGAAAAAAGATTGCTTTGACCTTCAGAGATTGACGCAATGTGCAATGTTTATTAATAGTTTTAGCAAGAAAGTATCTATATGGGGGGATGTCTTGCCTTTTATTTGGCTGATTTTAAGAGCCCTTGCCATTTCCTAACTTCCCTTCTGAATAGGGTTGATGACTCTCCTACTTTTAGGTTAATGACTTGGCCACTGGCTCGTGGTCTCAGAAAATTTCTCTGTGCCTCTGATGAGGAGGGGAGCACCGTAAATGCTGCAAAACCCTGGGTTTAATCCCATTCACTGCCTTTCCAGAACGGGGAGGCGGCTGCAAGGATCTCGGTAGCGATTCCATACGCTCTCTGAAGCTCAAGGGATTTGCTTGCACTGGGATTTGTTCAAGTTACCAAAGAAAATCTGCCCCCGTGACGGGGCAGAGAAGTGCCAGGCGTGATGCAGCCGCTCCTTACAGTGGGTGATGAGCCACCTGCGGGGTAAATGGCTGGCTGTCACACGCAAACAAAAACACAGCCTGCTGTCGTTGGAGAACACGCCGTGTAAATTCTGCTGTGAAACGTGTTTCCCGGCAGGGGTCTTTCTGAGGCATCCCCTTGCTTCTCCTTGGGAGGTGCTTCCTGCCCTTCAGGATGTTTTCTGCAATCAAGGTTTTCTACCATCAAGATTTTCAAGATCTGCTTTCACGTCTTTGCTCACCATTTGTCATGGGTTTAATTACTCATCCCAAGGGTCTTCCTTTGAACACCACAGCTCTAAACCATCATTGGCAACTCAAGCCCATCTCTTTGCTGTGGACATGACTTTCAAGTGTCAGAGTTGCTCCATCTAAAGCAAAGACTATCTGAATTTTACCACACCACCCATTTCTTTTTCTTGACAAGACTCAGCATAACCAGGCCGTGAGGAATCAAAATGCCAGAAGAATGTGACTCTCAGGCCTTAACACTGGGATTTAGCAAAGCCAGGGCCTGGGAAGGGTTTATAATGTGACTTTTTGCTGGCACTCGGAGCAGGGATTTGTTTTTCCCCATCCCCGGCAGCCTCTCCTCTAGCCCAAGCCAGCCTGCCAGCAGAGGGAGTGCAGCACATGGGCTCACAAAAATAAAGAGCTTGCTTAAAAAAACAACCCAAACAAACCCAAACAATTAGCAGAATGATTATGGTCTTTAGCAGAATAAACAGAATAGTCAGAAGTCAGAAGCCTGTCCCTTCCTTGGCAATGAGATCCAGCTGCAGGCTGGATGGGGAACAGGCACCGCATCTGGCAGCGATCGGGTTCCTCTGGCGGGGAAGTCCCCATGGTGAGATTGTCCCCTGTGTATGGCACAGGACACTGCCACTGGCAGGGAGGGACCCTGTCCCTTTTTCCACCCTCCTTGCTAGATCCACCTCTGTAGTTCCCCATCAGAGTGCAACAATTTTAGATAAACCAGAATGGAGCTTCCTCTCCGGTGGTGCAGCATGAGATGGTGGACAGGGGGATGGTCCCAGAGCTGCTGCGGTGTCGTGCTGGCTCCTGCTCTGGCCGTGCTTCAGTTTTTGGCCAGAAGATGGGAAGTTTGGGGCTTGCCTGCGAGGAGGGCAGTTCCTGCAGAGAGCGGGCTGTGCTCAGCGTGGGAAGGTGGAAGTTAAGCCATCTGTCTTGAAGAGGATGGTAAATAAAGGCTAACGGGAACTAAAGGTCTCTCCTGGGACTTTATCATCTGTGGCTGATGCTACGAATGGGCTTTTCCAAAGGCTTGGGCTGGTGATGCCCTTGGGAACCTGCCTTTCCTGCAGTGTCCCCCTTGTCTCTGGGAGTGGGGGGTCTGTCAGGGCTGCTCCAGCTCGGGGAGCTGAGGGTCCTTCTCCAGACCATCCTGCTTCTCTCTAAGACAGAGTCCCCCTGGACTCAGCTGCAGCTGGAGGGCACCCCAACAGTGCTCAGCCACGTGAACAGGCTGCTGGGCACTGTGGGAGCCCTGTGGTCCCCAGTTAAGTGTAGGGGAAGTGGAGGATGTAGGATGTGTCCCCACCAGCATCTGGGGCCTCTCCATCAAAGTTAATGCTTGTGCAGTGTGTGAAAACAGGAGAAACTCCACGTCCAGACTGATCTGTCATCCAGAAGGAGGGGGAAGTTTGGTGGACTCATTTCAGCAGAGCTGTGATGGAGCCAGGATCTGAATCTGGCATCAAACCGCCTTTTCAGCAGGTTCATCATTAGGAGGAGCTCAGTGTTTGCTCCACGAGAGCTCTGCAGCCCTTCAAATCCAGCAGGCTGCTTTCACTGTGGATTAAAAAATGTAGGATCCAGCCAAGCTTTGGTAGTTTAGTTTTTAACAGGGTTTTAAGCGTTTTAAATCCTTTCAAAGCTGTAAGTAAGAACCGTAACTTAAACTCTTGCAGACAGATGTCATGGGAAAAATATGAGGACTATTTAAAAGGCAGCCTGCCTGCCTGTCCGTTCTATCTATCACCTTCTAATCTGCCTGCCATGTGCAATTGCCTTTCTCTTTCAAAACACTCCGGGGCCAGGCCCACAGAGGCACGTGTGGAGTGACCTGAGCTTCCCTTCCCCGGGGTCCTGCTCGCTCTGGACCAGCCAATGCTCGTCCTTGCTCCTGAGGAGCCACGGGGGCTTGCCACAAAAAAACACCTGCAGTCTTGGTGGAGGAACTTCTCCGTCCAAGGCACTCTTCCCTCTGAAGTGTGTGGGAGAAGGGAAGATGTTTTACTTAACCACCGGGTAGAGTTTCTTCTACTTGTCTGGGGGTGAACGTGACATTTGCAGAAACTCAAGCGCCCTTTGGAAACAAGCAACACAGGATGATATTTTGCTTTTTTAGGTGACCAGATTGTATTTTGCCTTCCTCCCCCCTGCGCTTCGTTGTGGAGAATTAAATGATGCTCAGCCAAGTAAATCTCTTACTTGGTCAAGCCTTTCCAGCTGTCCTTCTCTGGCCAGGGAATGGTTGCCTTGTATGGGAGCCACGGCTTCCATAGAAACCCGCTCGCTCCATTGCAGATGTTTTTGAGGGAGGCAGGAGGAATCAGCGGCTCGGGCTGAGACACACACACATCTAATTCTGGCATTACAGAGGAGGTCCAAGGCGAGGAACAGCACGGGAATGGCACATCTGACTTCTGAGGCTGGGTTTAATTGAGTGAAAAAATGCGGTCCTGTTGCTTGTCTGAAAAAGTTTGGGAAAATGATTTTTGAGGGTGTTTTGTGGATAAGCGAACTGATCCTAATTCCGTCTTAAGAAAACCACCTTGGGACTGATTTCTGAAATGCCTTTGGTGTCGGTGGCGGATTGAAAGAGAACCTGAGTTTATTTGGTGAATTTAATGAGGGGCAGAGGGGTCTGAGTGAAAAAGTTCATTGCAGAAATTCCTAAGTCTCCGTAATCGCAAACTCATGGGGCCAGAGCAGCATTTCCAGTAACCGGTCCACTATCTTTCAGCAGTGAGAGATGAAAGTGCCCTTTGGCTTTAGCTTATCAGAAAGATTTGATTGTGGTGCCTGAACAACCTTTCAGAGGAGTCGGTAGCTGTGTGACATGGCAGAGGTGGTCTCAGGACCAACATCTGGATGTGAAATGCAGAAGAGTTCACATCAGAAATAGGCAAACATTTTGAATAGCGAGAGATTTAACCATTGGAGCGCTCTGCCAAGGGAGATGGGGAGTTTCTTTACCTCTTGATAATCCTGAGTTAAGGCTGACCGCCTTTTCGGAGGTGCTTTTATCCATCACAAGTTCTTGAGCTCAGCACAAAAATATTTCTGAAGGGGGAACTCTGTGAGAAAATGTTATAAAAATGAGAAAATTTTGGGTTTTGGCCATAAGAACTTGAAAGGTTGGAAAGGGCGAGACACGCTGTGGATGTGCCATGTGTTACTGAGATTGTCAGAGAAGAGAAAATGGTCATTACTGTCCAGTAATTAGAGTCCCTCCCCATCTGTGGTCCATGCCGTAGTGGCTGCAGCCCATCCTCGGGGCGTTGGGAGGGTTAATCCATGTTTGCAGAGCGCTCCGGGTGAAGGCTTTGGTGAGGAGGGAGGGCATCATTTATGACTGCAGAGATTGGAAACTCCCTGATGTGATTATAACGTGTAGTGATGGAGGCTATTTTTATTGTATGTTGTGAATATTTCCTTGTATGGAATCACAAGGAGCTTGCTTGTGACTCGGAGCTCTGTTGAAAGCTCTAGCAACGTAGTTCCCAAAGTCTCTTGGCGTTCCCAAGCCAGTCTGCATCTTAATTAGCCTTGGGCGGCAATGCATAATAGCAAGGAGATAACAAATAACTGAAAATGCAGGAATTCCTGTGAGGCCTCTGGCCTCTGCTCTTTGCAAGGGGAGAGGACACAGGATCTCAACCTCCTCTTCCTCTTAGTACCTGTGTCTTGCTCCTGGAGCCAGTAAATCCCGTCCAAGTGGGAGGAAACTCTTGTTAGCGCTCCCGGCTGCTGCTCAGCAAATCCCCTCACCCTTGGAGCTGCAGATATGTAACTGTTAACGAGTTGAAATGGCATTAAAGAGGAAGTCAACCTTTTGCACAGTTTCCTCTTGGAAAGTGAGTGTTACTTCTAATTATAGCGATTGCAGTTTTTCAAATGCTCTCCCAGGGACCAGAATGGCGGGGGTGGGGAGGGCCGGCTGGAAATGCAGACGTGTTCCTCCTCTCCATTGATTCACATTATTTATCTGAAGTCCGGAGCAGAGAGAAACAGTCTCCTACGATACCAGCTTGGCCGTTCTCCCCACACTAGCCCCGGCGTTGGGCACCACCGTGTCCCTGGTGCGTATCGGCCTTGATTGCAGAAACGGCTCTCCCAAGTTGTGGTTGCTTTTCAGAGAAGCTCAAACCGTCTCCTTTTCTCTTCTTCCTCTAACTCTTAGATGCTCTGGCTTCCTTTTGAGGTGATGGGTTAGAACTACGTTACTAGTGATCTTGTCCCAAGGCCAGACTGTCCTGCAGAAGAGTCACCATCCGTGGATGAGTTGAGCCTGCCACCTTCTGGTCAGACTCTCCAAATCTAACCACACCTCGGGGCATGAAGCCTGGGGGCAAAATGCTTGGATATGATACGTGTGCTCCTTTCTTCCAACCCCTGCTTGGAGAAGGAGAAGAGATGGCTCCTCCAGGTCCTGAAGATCAGGGAGGACGTGCTAGAGGAGGAGGCCAAGAAGTCTTGGTCCCTCCATCAGCTCTGCTCCATATGGGGTTTTGTTCTCAGCCAAGTGTTGGTGAGGCTGTTGTGTCACTTCACAGTGGCCTCTTTCAGCACTGCTCTAAGGTCACTGTTTCCCCCTTGACACATCACTGTCCTGGGATTTGTCCCTGGCTCCCTGGCAGGGTGTGAGCGTGGGGTTCCCCCCTGGTTTGCAGAGGGAGGACTGAAGCTCTGTCCCTTTTGAAGTGCTTGAGTTTGGTCTACTTATCTGAGGACCAGATTTCCCTTTGTGGCCAATGGAGAAGAGATGGACATCTTCTGAAGAGAGTCCAAATCATGCTTTGGAGGCGAGGCAGGGCTGTGGTTGTTGTCTGGCTTTGAGCCTTGCCTGGAGCATGCCCTGGTTTTGGCCACTTGCCCCCCTCGGTGGCTAATGGCTAGGATGTTGTTGGAAAGCTCTTTTGCCATAGGATTTGATGGAGCCGTGTCCTTCCTTCTGTGCTGTATCTCTGGGTAATCTCATTGCAGCTACAATCAAATACCATCTCTATGGTGATGACTCAGAGGCATGCATCCCTACTCCGGGCTGTCTTCTCCCTGTCCAAATTCATATCTCAGAGGAGCTCTCTGACATCTCGTAATGTCTCACCACCCGCTCAAGAACAACATGGCAAAACCAGAGCTTTTAACCTCTCCTTCTCAGCTCAGTGTTTCCCTGAGCTCAGCAGTGCTAGGGACGCTGCTTCTCTGCCAGAATCTGAACACTGTCTTCATCTCCTGCCTCCTCCTGTGTCTTCATGTCGTGGCCACCTCAAGGGCTTGCACAACCCTGCTAAGCCTTTCTTAAAGCTAAAACTCCCACACACTCTTGCATCACATCCACCACCGCATGCTGCAATATCCCTTTTTTGGCCTCAACAAATTCGCTGTGGGCCAGTTGTCATCTACTCGGGTGCTGCTTCATGCATTGCTTTCCCACCTCTTATGATTCTTCTGCCTCACTCCTCTGGGCTGCCTGTCATGTCCGCAGCCATCCACTGCCTCTCCTCGCTTCATAGAACCATAGAATGGTTTGGGTTGGAAGGGACCTTACAGATCACCCAGTTCCAGCCACCTGCCCTGGGGTTCAAGGCCAAGCTGGATGGGGCTTGGAGCAACCTGCTCTGGTGGGAGGTGTCTCTGCCCAGGGCAGGGGGGGGGTTTGGAACTTGGTGATCTTTAATGTCCCTTCCAACTCTAACCATCCCATGATTCTATGGTCTGCACTTGAAGCATCTTTAGTGATTACCTGAATCACTGAGGTCTTCTGATTGATTGTCTCTTGGTGCATTTACCTCTTATCTACTAAAGAGGCCTCGAAGCACCCCTTTAGGTAAAGGAGAAATAGGCTCATGGGCTGTCATTTCTGTCCCCAACTGTCAAAGCTCTTCTCTTTCCTGGGAAAACAGTAGGGAAGTTTCTGCTAATGTCCTCCAACTTCCTAATGCACAAATTGCTGCAGGATATTACTTAGCATTAGCACCTCACTCACAGATGTGAGCACTCAGTAAGAAATATTCATCACTCACAGGAGCCGGTTCTGCTGCTCGGGGTATCAGAGTGAGTCAAAGATGACCTGGCTTTTCTGACATGTAACACATATAGTAATAAAAAAAGCAAGGTTCCTTGTTTACGTTATCTTCCAGGAAAGTGCACTGCAGGCTGGAGACAGCAGCTCTCTCATGCTTTATATGAAGGGAAGAAACCAGCTTGCACCACAACATCTCCTGCTGGTCCCTGTGTTCTACCCCTTGCAGGGCAATTTGTGGTGGCCAAAGCCTGTTGATATGGAAAGACAAGGTTGGATGTGGAGAGTTTCTCCTTGTTTTCATGTTGTTGGGCTCTTGAGGAAACTTAGATCTTCCAAAGCCAGGAGCCATGGAAGATGGGTCCTCCTGGGCATGAAGGAGGACTGTGTGATACAGCTCGGGCAGAGATGCTGTGAGCAGGAAGGATGGCAGATGCTGCCCGGCCATGGGGAGGTGAGTGGGGTCCATCCATCCCCACTCACCTTCCATCCCCACTCACCATCCATCCCCACTCACCATCCATCCCCACTCTGCTTCCAGGCCGCGGACATGCGGGGTCACACAGCTTGGAGAAAAAAACAGACCTCGGAGGAGGGTCAGAGCCATCAGGAAGGTGCTGGTGGGGAGGCCAGACCAGAGGAGGATCTGGAGGTGCTCCTCACGGGAAACCAGCTCTGCTGTGCCGGGGGATTCCAGGGCTCAGCCCTGGTTGAGTTCCTCCTGCCAAAAAACCTTGCTGTTTCCACTGAAATGAATCCTTATGGGAATCCGCTCTCTGATGCAACGCTCCGCAGGAGATTTCTTTTTCCCATCACTCTGCTTATTTCAGCTCGAAAAATAAACAGCGGCGAGAAAGCAATAGGCAGTAAAAATATCTAGGAGCTGCTGGAAGAGTTAAGAGTTTGCCATCTGTCCATGGGGAACGCGCCGCGCGGGGTAGCGCAGAATGCTGACTCAGCTGCCGTGCTTCGGCGGTGAGAGCGGAGGGGAAGACTAAACACTGCTGCCTCGTATTTTGGCTTGGAATTACTTTAGAAATAACAAACATCTTGAGCTCTAATTCTCAACTGACAATATCTCTAAATGGAAGGGAATGTACGGGATGGGAACCAGCCAGCGGATGGCCAAAAGGAGTAAGCGGCTACTGCTGCGAGCAGAGAGCGAGTGGAGGGGGGGCACGGTTGGAGAGGGGTCTGGGGGGGCTTGGGGGGGGCTTGGCTCATGGGATAGGGACCAAAGGAGCCTGATGGAATGTGTGTGTCCCCCTAAGGATGATGGGGATTGCGAGGTAGAGGAGGACTGTTGTGTTGCTTCACTTCATCTGGAGATGATGTGAATTCTGGACTCGATGTGAATTAGGGTCCAAAAAGTGCTTGGTGTCCAAAGTGTTTGGCCCGAGGTACACACCCCAGCGAGCTCCTGCTTTCATCAGTCCACTGCCTGCAGCAGGAGAGGGTGTCCTGGTGTCCTGGGGACTGTGGGCAAGCCCTCGTGAAGCCCATGGCTGTGATGGTCTCCTGGGTTTGCACTGAAGCTCTGGAATTGGCCTTGGGCTGCTTTGCTTTTGGTGTCACTTTGCTTCCCACCGTACCCTCTCTCCCCCACCTTTGCCAACCCAACACAGATCCCTGCCATGGCAAAGCCTCCTGCATTTGAGAGATTTTTCTTTGAACTCTTCATCTTGGGAGCAGTAGAGTAGAGATGAGTGAAGAGCAGGTTTCCCTGTTCAGAGGCTGAACTAAAAATATTCAGGGAAAAATGTGTTTGGGGTTGAGCTGAGATCTAAAATATTTGCTGCATTTTAGTTTTTTCAGACAAAGTGGAGAAGAATATTTCACCGTAATTCATGGCAGCTCCCAGCTTCCCAAAGGAAGTGTCTTTTTCCACTTGGAGTGTGATGTTGTCCTTTTTTCTCCCTCTCTCTGCTAAATGGACACATCTTTTTTTAATTAGGAAAGATCATTTCAGGATAAAAGTGTTTCAATGCCGTGTTTGACCATTTCCAGGTTAATTTTCAGGTTAATTTTAATACTCCTGGGGCTGAACCTTCCATCCCAGGGTGGGAGAGGGTCCCCCATGCCCTTGGATGGTGCTGCCTGCGTGGCCCTGCAAGACACAGGGTCCCCCCCATCCCGAATGCCATGTTCAAGGGATAAAGTGCCAGAAATGTCACCGTTTTGCTTCAGACACCCTTGTGTGATGGTTGAGGCAGCTGTGTTTTGCCCTGGCAGCAAAATGCCTCATGTCCCAGCTAGGGCAAGGTGGAGGTGTGCGATGAAGGGACCTAGAGACTTAAATATTTTGTTTCAAGGCTTTAGAAGAGAGACACCTTTTGCTTGGAGAGCTGGATGGAGACCAGTGGCTCAGTTAGCATTCATGGGATGGTGTTGTTGCACGTTCTTAGTGCCTCCTGCTCCTCAGCTTCTTCATGCCATGCTGGGGCCACCCTTTGCAAAGCACACGGTGCTTGGGACAGTCCCAGCCTCTGGAGGTTGGTGGCATTAGGCTGGATGATGCCGAGACGGCTGGTGCGGAGCCAGGGTTTCCAGTGCCTCCTTGCATGTGTCTGCCTGCTGTGTGGCCTCTGGGATGACAAGAGGATTTTTGCCATTTTTGAAGGCAAGCTGGAGGCTCTGGGAGCATCTGTTCTGGCTCGGGATGGCAGCCCAGCCTCTCTGCAGTGCTTTTGGGAGTCTGCAGGAGGCAATGTGCTCTCCCCGCGTAAACCTGGAGTCAACTGCAATGGCTCAGCCTTGGCTCTTCTCTGGAAGGATGGAAACGTTTTCTGTTTTCCCAGGGAGGGAGGAAGAGGGAAGCTCCACAGGTGTTTGTTGGCTTCAGGATGGGTGAAGCCACAGATCTAGGCACTTGGTGAGTTCAGGGTGGGCACACGTGGATCCCAGTGGTGTCCTGGGCAGTGTGACCTCCAATTCCAACAGCAATAAATGCGGAGCTAGGGCAGGTTCACCTCCATCTCCTCCTCCTTCCTGGCTGTAATTTCCTGCAGTGAACAAGCCATCGCTTCGATGGAAATAATTGCATAGTGAGTGCATCTCTAATCTGAAACTTGATTTATCCTTGGGAGCGCTGAGAATGGGCCCTTGGAACATCTGTCTTGTCATGGGGAGGCATGAATAGACCCATTCAGACACAAACACAGGCCAGGTATTGCCTCCTAAATATGGCTCCATTCACTGAGAGATGGATTCCTAATGAAATGAGCTCGAGGAGACAGGCAGTAGAGCACACGGGAGATAATAGCCTGAGTGAAAGAACTAGCCATGTATAGGAATTTTAATTAAACATTAC
This sequence comes from Scolopax mira, assembly GCA_004320125.1. Classification (NCBI taxonomy): domain Eukaryota; kingdom Metazoa; phylum Chordata; class Aves; order Charadriiformes; family Scolopacidae; genus Scolopax; species Scolopax mira. Next base: position 27,425 of record BJBW01005063.1, read on the forward strand.
AAAGCCTGAGAGGGAAAGGGGGGAGACCGAGGCCAGCTGGCATAAAGATGCTGAACGAGCTGAGTTTGGTGAATCCTGCTGACCTGATGCGTTTTAGGAGGATTTGCACATCTCTGGGTGCATGGGCCAGGGTCAGGGGGATGGATCCTCCCTCCATGCCAGGTCAAGAGAGATGCCAAAGTGAGCTGTAATCATACTGTGCTTTGTACAAATTCATTAGACTTTCCTTGGAAGCAAATTAGTACCGGGAAGCTCTGCCCTGTTTCTGGCAGCACCAGGAGGATAAAGGGTATTGAGAGAGTTGGAGGGGTTCAGCCTGGAGAAGAGAAGGCTCTGGGGAGACCTCAGAGCCCCTTCCAGTCCCTCAAGGGGCTCCAGGAGGGATGGGGAGGGACTCTTGGTTGGGGAGAGGAGCCATAAGATGATGGGGAGTCATTTTAAACTGAAGGAGAGGAGATTTAGATGAGATATTAGGAAGAAATTCTTTGCTGTGAGGGTGGTGAGATCCTGGCTCAGGTTGTCCAGAGAAGCTGTGGCTGCCCCATCTCTGGAGGGGTTCAAGACCAGGTTGGATGGGGCTTGGAGCAATCTGGTGTGGTGAGAGGTGTCCCTGCCCAGGGCAGGGGGTTGGAACTGGGTGATCTGTAAGGTCCCTTCCAAATCCAAACCATTGAATGATTCTATGAAATGCTGGCAGGAGGATGGACTGTGCTGCTGTGGGATTTTGTGCCACCTCCTCATGGTGCAGATGGGGTTGATCCACCCACTGCAGCCTCCAATTGCTATGGTGCTGCCAGGCGTTTTTCGGGACCCTCTGGCCTTTGCTGTCTGCCCAGCTCATGCTCCCCAGAGGAAGGCAGGGCCACGGGAGCAGTCCTGACACCGGGAGCCTTATCACTGCACAGAACTTGGATAAGATTTGCCTTAAAACAAGAGCTGCTGTCATTGCTCCAACCTCCCAGGGACATGCAGACCTTTACAAGCCAGAACTCAGAGAGCAATTCCACCAGTTAACCCAGGCCAGGAGCAGTGCTGGGGAGGGGGGGCACGGCACAGGCTCAGGACCTGGCTGCAGCATCAAGAAGCTGGGAATAACCCGAGGAAGGGCTGTCTGAGCTCCTGGTCCATGCCCAGCTCCTGGCCACCTTCGCTGAGCTCTCTGGGGCATTTGATGCACGAGCTGAGCCAGCTCGAACTCCCCTTTGGGCTATTCATGCAAACCAGCAAGGCATTGGTGATATGGCTCTGTTTAGCTAAAAAAGCCTTCAGAGCCATCCTGAATAAGTAGTAAAAGGCCATTTAATTTTTTTTCTTTTGCAAGCATGAGGAAAATTCAAACCAGCTGGCAGGGCTGGAAGTTTGGAGCCAATTGTGGCAACCCCTGGGATTTCCCTTGCGTGCTGTGTCTGCCTGGGGTGAGAGACTGGGGTGAGCCAGGTAATTTGGGCTGTGTCCCGCTGCTCTTGCAAGCTGGGATGGCTGGTGGGAGGCTCTGCTTTCCCCTGAAACCCTCCACCACGTGCAGGAGCATTGTGCTAAGTGTTTTTTTCCCTGCCTGGGGTGAGGATGGGTCCCTGCCCAAACTGGTGGGGGACAGAGCTGAAGAAGGCAGGGGAGATGCTGGAAAGATGCATTTTACTGCACGGATCCTGCTAACAGCCAGATACATCCCCAGGGGATTTCTCCCCTCTCCTGGACACCCAGCATCTTTAGCTCTGCTCTTCCTCTGCCCCACCAGACCCAAACCTTCCATCTCTCTCCCTTGCCCTGGCCTGGGGACCTGCTGGTTTTTCCCAGCTGTGTGTGTGTGGCTTTGTGGTTCCTTTCCTGGCTGTTTAACCCAACTGGGAGGATACTTAGGGCATCGCTCCCACATCCTGCCCTGACAGAGCCAGGAGCCCAGCCTGCCCCAGCCCTGCCTGGTCCTGGACCCGACCACCTGGTGCTTAACCTGGTTTCTTCACACCTCTTGGTGCTCCTCATCCAGCGACTCACAAAGAGATGTGTCTCACTAGTCTTGAAATACATTTTTTTTTCCCCTAAGTGCAGAGCAATTGCTTCTTTATTGCAGCTATTGTATTACGCAAAATAAGAAAACTCCATTAATTAGTCACAAAAGGAGAGCAGGATGCCACGTTTCACGGTCGAGGCTCAGCCTTCTGCAAACCACCCGGGGAGGGGGTGTCTCCTGGTGTCCCCCCCAGCCCTCCCCGTCCCCCGTGCCTGGCGCTGGACGGGGGCCACTCTGCCAGAGCCCATCTTCACGCGCCTGGGGCACTCTGGAAATAATCGTGCCCAAATATTTAGACTCTAAGCCCTTTGCTCTCCCCTCCCTGCCAGCATCCCGGCTCTGCGGTATCCCTGGAAAATGCTGGCTGTTGCTGTGGGACAGGCTCTCCTGCCTCCTCCGCCAGGCGCCGCTTGGTTCGAATTAACTTTGCAAGCAATGCTCCCTCTCACATTTTCTTCTGGATCCAACGACCTCCAGGCTGCTCAGCGCCTGTGTGGCCTGTCCCCCCTCTGCGCCTTTGGGACAGATGTAATGAAAATCATTTCTGGGTTGAAAATCGCAGCCTGGGAGACCGGGTTTCTCCTCTTCTCACCGGGAACTCAGCTGGAAAGGCCGAGCAGCTGAGCGGAGGAAACTGGTTTTGGGGACCAGGAGGGGATGGGGAATAGGGGTGGGTGTAGGGCTTTGGGAAGTGTTGTTGCTGGGGCAGGGAGGTTCCCTGCAAAGTTCTGCAAGGCCTGAGCTTTTCTTTTCTGAAAACCTTGAGTATGGGCTAGATATACCAACTGGGGAGGCTAGGGTGTGAGTAAAGGTTTGAAATCCAGTTTGTACCAGAGCAGGATACAACCACCTTCAGAAACTATCTAGCAAACTCTCTACTTAAGACAAATATGGGTTGGAGGGTCCCAGTGCATTGCAGGGATTTTAGGGAGAGCTGGGACATTCCTGGGAAGCGTTAATCAATGAGTACCACACGTGCTGCTGACGGTTCTGCAATGCACGGGTACCAGCCAGCTCCTTACCCATCCCTACATCCCCACATCCCCAGCCCAAACTTGCACCAAGGTGGCCGTGAGAGCAGGTTCACTATGGAGAGGATTTATTGCCTGGAAAACCAGCAAAAATCCTCAGTCTGCAGGGATGTGGTTGCCCCTCGGGAGGGCAGCAGAAGTTCCATTTGGGCAGCTCCATGGTAAGCATCCCTTCCCCTGCGGCACCGGAGGCACGAGTGGGCACTGGGCTGTAATTACATTTCCAATTGTTTTTGCACACACACTGTGAAATGAAAAGGAGGGCTGGTTTATTAGAGAAGAGCTGAATCTCAGCCTGGCAGAGCCGGGCCCTGCTTTCCTGGGTTTGGTGAGAGCAGCAAGATGGGGGTTAGCAGAGCTGAAATGCTCTGGTTTAGCGAGGACCAGCCGAATGGGCTCCAAGCTCCATGCCCACCTCCAAGCCATCCCATCGGTGAACAGGGACACGTCCCACTGCCCCGCTGGGCTCTGCAGCCTCCCGAGGAGGAGAAGACCATCAGTTGGGATCACAGCAGTTCTCTTGGTTAATGCAGAGAGCGGAGATATCCACAAGCTAGAGGTGACCTGCTGAGTGCTTTGGCACGGCCTGGTGCATCTGATGAACTCAGCCCCCTCCGGGCATCTGGCTGCCTTTCCGGGAGGAGTGGGTGCAACATGCAGAGGAAGGGTGGAAAGGATGCTGCTCTCTCCAAAGCTGGCTCAGAAACCACCCAGGGAGGATTTCTTTCTGAAATGCTGGCACAAGTTGCAGGGGAAATCACTCAGAGAGGGGAGGCTGGCTTATTTCTAGATTTCTCCTGGGTTTAGGTAGCTCCCGTTTATTGGCAGCCACTCAGGAGAGTGTGCTCATAACAACTGTGCTCTGCAAAGAGCAGAGTGTGGAGGATTAACCAGTGTCTGTCCTCTTGGGGGGGGGGGGGGGGGGAANNGGGGGGGGGGGGGGGGGGGGGGGGGGAGAAATCCACTGTCAAGCACAACCCCAAAGCCCAGAGGAGCAAAGTGATTCCGCTCCTGCGTTTTCATCTCTTTTCTATCAGCGACGGAATGGGAGCACCCACGATGAACTTGTCAGTGATGAGCTTTGGGAACAATTATTTCTGCATGCTTTTCTTTCGGGGGAGAAGAAAAAGAAAAAAGAAAAAGCTTCTCTTTCAATTTGCTGGGTCAGCGCTTTGGCTGCCGTTGGTTATTTCAAATTGCGCTTTTCTCCTCGTTAAATCCTGCTCTCTGTGGAAATGCACGAGCTCCGGAACTTTGACACACTCGGTCCCTGCCAGGGCCCTGCCACCAAGTCTCTGAGTGATTGATTGCCCTGCAAAAGGGTCTGCAGATGCTGTGGTTACATACAATGACAGGGAGCTGGTTTCTGCGGTCCGGGAAGATGCTATCTGCCTGGCATTTGCCTTGGATAAAGCCCCCTCCAAGACCTCCCCTTCAAGTTGCACAACCAGCTGAGGCCACCCCAGATGTGGCTGTTTCTTTTCTGCATAAGCACCAAATGGAAGCAAACATTTTAACAAGCCACTTTGGACACACCGCTGGAATTAAAACTGGGCAGGAAAGTCAAACTGCATGTCGATCGCCTCCGTGCAGGGAGACGGGCTCTGGTCAGACCTCCCTGGCTTCACAGGGTCTGAACTGATGGAGCCATTTGAAAAACTGAGCTCCAGAAAATATGAGCTCTGGCCCCTTGACAAGGGGAGCTCTGGATGAATCATAGAATGGTTTGGGTTGGAAGGGACCTTAAA
>BJBW01005063.1:32295-121851 GCA_004320125.1 Scolopax mira
CCACAGCTTCTCTGGGCAACCTGTTCCAGGCTCTCACCATCCTCACAGCAAAGAAGTTCTTTCTGAGATCTTATCTAGATCTCCCCTCTTTCAGTTTAAAACCATTACTCCTCATCTTATGGCTCCTCTCCCCGATCAAGAGTCCCTCCCCATCCCTCATGGAGCCCCTTTTAGGAACTGGAAGGGGCTCTGAGGTCTCCCTGGAGCCTTCTCTTCTCCAGGCTGAACAACCCCAACTCTCTCAACTTGTCCTCCAGTCCTCTGAGCATCTCCGTGGCCTCCTCTGGTCCTGCTCCAACAGGTCCATGTCCTTCCTGTGCTGAGGACTCCCGAGCTAGACACAGGATTCCAGGTGGGATCTTACCAGAGTGGATCAAAAATGAAGCCAGTCAAGATGTGAAGTGATGTGGTTAAAGCCTCGGGGTGTCCCCAACCAGGTCTTGGGACAATGATTGCCTGCTGGGCTGGGCTGGGTGGACTTTGTCATTGGCTCTAGACCTAACCTCTCCGGGTATCCATCACCATCTGTCTTCTCCCCTCTCAGCTCTTTTCTTCTTTGTGGGATGAGGTTGAGAGACAGATTTCCAGTCTGGGGCCTCTTATTTATATGCAGATTTTTTGGGCAGGAGCTTCCCAGAAGGATTTACCCCCATTTTCCCACTCCTAAACACACGAATACATGAAAAAACTGTTGATATTTCGGAGTGTAAAGCAACCCTGCTCCAATGTGTTGTGAAATCAGGTCGGCCCAGTCTTCCCTCCTGTAAACAGCCGGTCTCTGCTGCAAGATACTTTCTTTTTCAATTTGCAGTACCTGGACAAAACAATCTGCTGGGATTTGGTGAGATACGACACCCATCCATCAGCTGCTGTCGCCCTACGTGGAGTCAAGCTTTATCCCGGGGAATCAATCCTTCCTAATGTATAAATATTAGATCTGGAGTCTCAGCTGCAGAGGAGAAAGTGGAGCTGTCAGATAGGCTGCAATTAGTGCATTTATCTACTTTATTTTCCTGTCGTTTCCCCAACTCCTTTTGCCTGCCTGCTCTCGATACACATTATTAAACCTGCGCTAAATGTTGATTAAAGAAGCAGAAATCTGAGGTGTTTTTATCTCACGCTGCTGCTGCGAGATGCGCTCTTCAACTGCCTTGTGTGTAAATTTTAGTTTGTTGGAGTTTTCCCCCCGCTTCTAGATACAGAAATGCCAGAGAAATGGATTTTTTTTTTTTTTTTTTAACATTCTGTTTTGCTTTCTGATCTGCTTGGCTTCACCGGGGGGGGTGAGGAGTCACATCTTTGCAGTCAGCTCTGCTGTCTCGGAGAAACATTCACCCCACTTCGCCGAGTGCTCCAGATCCTCTTTGAGCAAAACACTGCAAAAGAGAGAGCTATATTCCTCTTAGCCTCGCCAGGGAAACCACAGCTATCAGTCCCAGCGCTAGACCGACTCCTTCCCTCTGCAGTTTGGGTGTTTAGGAGCAATTTGGGGAGTAATCGCTGCGAATGGCAGCGTGGAAGCAAATGCCTGCAATAAAACATTGCGGGGGTGACTGTTATCCTAATGGTATTTCCAACAAACACTACTGAAATATGTTTTCTTCCCTAAAAATGGCAACAGAATTTTAATGTTCTAAGTGCTCAGGCGGCAAGGGAGTAAAAATTAGCTGGGTTGGTTCTGAGAGGGTTATCCCTTATTATTGCAAGTGTGGGGTTTCCCCCTTCCTACCACCCTGCCTATCCAGGAGTACGGCATTATCCTCTGCTTCCCCACCTGCTCAGGTTTTATTTCATCTTACGAAGCCCCTTTCCCTTAAACCAATGTAAATAATTGTGATATTCTTTCAGAGAGTAAACACAAACGTTGCAAGCTGGCCATAGCGTTACGGGAAAAAGCTGCTGGTCCGATCCCAACGGCCCTTTCTCCTTTTTTTCCAGATGGGTTCATCTCTCATTCTTTGTGAATAATTTATCCAGGCATGCCTGGAAATGTTCTTTAAAGAAATTACGACTGTCTTAAAACATCTATACCAGCGCTGCCTGTTGGTGCTGGGGAACAACTCGGTGAGTAATTCCTTTTGCCCTTCCAGCTACATGGTTTTCTCTCTGTATGTGAGCAAGCCCGGGTTTACTGGGATGCACTGGGATTTTGGGAGAGCGGCCTGGAAAGGTTGGGAGCTTGAGGTGGGCAGCAATAGCATGGGCAAGGCATGGGGTCCATCCATCCATCATATAACTGTGACATGGGAGGGTGGCTGGGTCACACAAGGATCCATTTCGGCGTTGGGCAAATCCTCCAGCACTTGATAGATGTGATGGTGCCTGTGTCCCCAGGTTGATATCTCTATCTAGGCCACTTTGTGGAGATCTCCAAGGAAAACTTTTCCTGTAGATGAATGTTTCCAGGGGAATTCAGTTCAAGGACAACTGCAATCTCTGAATTTCTGGACTGAAATAAATCATAGAATCAGAATTGGTTGGGTTGTAAGGGACCTTAAAGATCATCCTGTTCCAGCCCCCTGCCACAGGCAGGGATGTCTCCCATCAGGATGCCCCATCCCTGGAGGGCTTCATGGCCAGGTTGGCATCCAGGGTGCTCACCTCTCCTTCTCCTGAATGCTCTGGATCCAGGAGCCGTCAAGCCATCCAGAAAACAAACATCTGGGAGATTGTGTGAACCTAATGTTCTTCCTAATATCTCACCTAAATCTCCCTTCTTTCAGTTTAAAACCATTCCCCCTTGTCCTATGGCTCCCCTCCCTGATGAAGAGTCCCTCCCCAGCTTTTCTGGAGCCCCTTTAGGGACTGGAAGGGACTCTAAGGGTCTCCGTGGATCCTTCTCCAGGCTGAACCACCCCAACTGTCTCAGCCTGTCCTCCTAGCAGAGGTGCTCCAGTCCTCTGAGCATCTCCATGGCCTCCTCTGGACCCTCTCCTGCAATTCCAGACAGCTCTGGACCACTTCCTGCAGTTTGGTTGATACACAGAGCATGTGGGGCTGCAGGTGGACCTGCCTCTGCCTTCTTTGGATGGATGGGTGTGTTTTAGGTGCTGCTGTTTGCAGATGTAGCCCATGGTGGCCAAGTCTTGCCAGCCAATTGCTTCCTGTTATTCAGCATTTGCAACACAGAATGGAGTGGATGGAGGAGCGGTGCCAACCGTTTCTCCTCTGATTGTGTGTCTCCATCTGGCCAAACCTACCAGGAGGAACTGGAGGCCAGAAGGAAAAACTCACCGTAATCAAAGGATCCGAAAACCCCAGGCCATTATGAGCAAGGGGAACACGAGGTGGGGAAGTTTGGGGGAGGCTTCAGACGTTCTCTGTGCCTGGTGTTCCCTCCAGGAACGCAGCCAAGCTTCATCCTCCGGCAGAGGCACCGCAAAGCCCCACGGGCGAACACCTACCAATTAAATGCTGCATCTAATGAAAGGCAGGGTGTTGTTCAGCCCTCGTCAGCCCCTGCAGAAGGGTGGGCTGCTGTCATCAGCAGTGTTAGCAGGACTCTGCTGCTCCCTGAGAGGGGGAGCTGGATCTTTGCTCGGTGGCTCGTAGCCGCTGCCGGTGTTCGGGGTGGTCTTTTCTCAGCACGCTGCTGTCAGATGCAGAGCTATTAAGGCAGGTAATTAATGCGATGGATCCTCCCCTGCTTCCCCCAGCCAAGGCTGACGTTATCCTCTTCAGATATTCATAGTGAGGCTGCCGAGAGTCGGCTTAGAAATCCTTCTGGCCAAAGGTGTCAGCAGCCTCCTCGCTGCAGCCCTTTTGGCTACCGGGCTCCTGCTCTGAGCTCCTTAGCATGGGCGGGACACGGGCTTTTGCTCATCATCCTGTGGATGGTCATGGTTTGACCCCAGGATGGTGATCCATGATGAGGAGGATGCATGCTGGTGTTTCAGGCTGCTCTACATGTGGCTCAGGTCCATGCAGATGGGATGCTGATGTTTTCCCAGCACCAGCACTGGCTGCCGAGCAGACTGGGCTCCCCAGACTGTACCTCTGGAGACAATGTCTCACTTCCCACTGGCTGTGAATGCCACTTCCCAACGGCTCATGTAATTTTGCTTTTCCTCTCCCCTTTGCCTAATTTTCAATGGAAGCATCCCCTCATGAAGTGATGCTGAAGGAGCCCAAGTGACACCTCCCCATCCCGTTTGGCATGGAGTGGGCAAGGACAGAAGGGGAGGCCTAAGAGCAGGCAGGTTGTTCTCCAAATACACCAGGAAAACAACCAAAACCTGTTTTTCAAGCCTTTTTTTACCAGGTGCTTGGTTTGCAGCCAGCGGCCTAATGCATCACTGAGTTCAGCTCTGTCGATTCTGCGGTGTGGTTGCCCAAGAAATCAATGGCCTGACATACTTTCCTTGGCTAGAAGATACACTTTTGCTTGAGTGGGTGTGAAAAGGGAGAGCTCGCCAGACCCCGTGTGGTGCTGGGGGCAGGCTCTCCTGCTGCTCCCGGCGCTAAAAAGAAGCCAGAAGACAAAGACTTTGCTCCCCTTCTCCTGTTCTGCTCGTGGGAGCCACGGGGTTTTGAACACTGAGCGCAGGGCCTTTCCTTCCTCCTCCTCCTCCTCATCCTCCCTCTGCCAGCCATTCCGGCAGCTTCTTCTCGTTCCCTGCAGCTGGCCGTGCTGCGGAGCCGTTTTGCCTTTTTCCAGGTGGAAAACCCGCCCTTTCCCTACAAATGTCTTGCGGTGTGCCCGCCAAGCACAGGGCTTGATGGAAAGCGAGCTGGCTCCGAAGGCACAGTGACCTTCTCCAGGAGGCTTTGTTACTCCTCAGCGCCTGCTGAAGAGAGATGTTTTGGGGTTTTTCACATCAGATTGCAGCGTTTCAAGCGCTTCTGCTCACAGCGCCGGGAGATGCCTCCGTTCCCGTCTCTTGCTGGGAAGAAAATGCAACAATGCTCTCTAGAGGCAGAAGAAGTCAAGGAAGAGGTTCGCTTTCCCCAGCTCTGCCTTTAGCCATGACTTCGCTACTTTTGCAGCTGTTTATTTCCCACAGAAATAGCAATTTCTGGGCATTTTGGCCTCGTGAGTTGTAGCTCAGGTGGTTTGCTTCCTCCTCCCTCTCCACAGGACAACCCCATGTAATTGTTGCAGACGCTTGGAGGAGGGCTGGGAGGAGTGGGGAGTATTTTGGGTCAAGATGGGGAGTATTTTGGGTCAGAATGGAGAGTATTTTAGGTCAGGATGGAGCTGTGGGATGAGATGGCTGAGTTCGGTGATGGAGGACGGGGAAAGGGGAGGGGGAGATGTGCTGCAGCATCACTGCGGGATAGTGAAAATCTTTGGGGTTCATGGTGGGTCTTGGAATGAGAAAGCTTTCTAAGGACTCAGTAACCCCAGGCCTCAGGTTGGGGCAGATGCAGCTGTGGGGCTGCACTGGGAAGGTGGAGCCACAGGAGCCCAATCAGGCACCAGTTGCCCCTTAATAAAAGCCTGATGGATCACATGAGCTGCTTTGGGAGGGTATGGGTTTCTTCTCCTGGGCAGAGCAGTTTTGGCCCACCTAAGATATTTTTTTTTTGGGTGTGAAAAAGGGACTGGAGTTCTGTTTACCAGAGGGTTTTTGGGGGGCTTTCTTGGAGTATGTGGCTGGGGGCTGTGCCCAGGGAGATGCTGGAGGAGCTCCTGGGGTGATTTAGGCAAGACTGAAGGGGGCTTCAAGGGGCAGCTCAAGAGGAGCTGGCTCAGGTGTGGTTCCTGAGGTGGAGGCTGGTGGTGAGGATGTGCTGAAGCTGTGGAGATGCCCTACGGGGCTTGGAGCCTGAGTTTACATCACTATGTCAGAGGTAATATACTGGGCCAATATAAAAATCCAGGTGAGATTTTTGGTCCTAATCCATGGACTTCTTCATGTGGACAGTTGGCCAAGCAGAGCTCAGCCCATGGAGCCATGGTCAGTGGGTCTTTGCTTTTATAGAAAGATGGGCTGATTCATCTGGGCTTGCTGCCCCCCTCTCGCAAGCAGGTTCTCCAGCTTGTACCTAGGCTGGGTAGGAATGCAAAGCCCAGATCACTTCTGGCCATAAAAAAAAAAAATTCAAATAAAATAATTTCTTTTATTATTCTGGCCAGTTTCCAGTTCACTTAATTACATTCTGACAATCTACCCTGCAATCCCATATGTTGTTTTTTATTTTATTAGCTCATGTTGCATGTCTTTCAGTAACAATGGCCCTATGAATAGCTGAGCCCGCCGAATTAATTGTGCTGGTGAAAGGCTCAGGTTATTGTATGAAATGTACTTGTGTCCCCTGGATAAAGGAAACAAAGGAAATTATATTATTGAGCTGAAGTGGGCAAATCTCCTGTCCCCGAGTGACCGGGAAGGTATTTAAAGAATTGACTGGACGAATTGTTAAAAAAAGTGCAGGAGAATACCTGGGCTGACCATGGTTGGCACAAAAATCTGATATTCACTGCCTGGAGAAGCACAGGGGATGGCTGGGCTGGCTGCTGAGGGTCTGGGTAGGGCATCAAGTGTCTGAAATTCTCTTGGGTTTGGGATGGATGTTTTGCCATCAAAGGGACTTTGGGGCCTGGGTGGGCATCAAGTGTCTGAAGTTCTCTTGGGTTTTTGACCCACATAACATGCTGAGGGTCAAGATGAGAAGTGGGAGACTCTATGAGCGAGTCTTGCACTCCTTTTGTCCAGTGTGTGCGTGAAGATAATCTCCAGGGACATCTTGGTGCATCCCTGTACATCACCTGGGGCACCACAGCCCTGGTGCAGGTGGGTCTCCTTAATGCAGGTAATTGCAGGGGCTGTGAGTAGCTCCTCCTGGCTGGCAGCTGGAGAAAGCAGGGCAGGCCAGAGTTTTGCAGAACTTGTATTTTCTCACTGTCTTTCCCAGTCCATTTAATGCCCGTGGTAAATGTGCTGAGTGGGATTGTGAGGAACTGGTGGGTCGTGGGCTGGGTACGCACAGCTGCGCCTCTTCTCATTGCATTTTGCTCGTGGGATTAATGATACTTAATATTGTTAGATATATTGCTCTATTTTCCTGTTAATCCCATAAATTTGGAACCCCTGTGCAGTTACAGCCCTGTATTGCAGGAGAAATGCAAAGTTGGTGACATCTCATGAGGTTGCCCTGTGTCTGGGAAGCGCATTGGGAACAGGAGGATGGGGTGATGATGAAGCCTTGCTGTGCTGCCCTGTGGAATGAGCTAAAGAGGCTGTGATTTAGGGGCATTTGAGATGTCAACATCTTTCTGCTTGAGGGACAAGGAGCCAAAGCCCAATGGGATTTCCTACTGCAAGTTCAAATCTGGCTGGTAGCACTTCTGAAACGTGCTGGATTGGGTCTTCATCAGCAAAAATACAGGTATGCTGTTCTTCCAGGCAGCTGGACTGGTGGCACTTTCATGCTTTTTTTTTTAATCCTGCTAGCTTTTCCATTGGAAAACAAGTGCCATATTTCAAGTCTATAATTATTCCTGATGCATCTGGCCATGTCTCCCAGCCTTTGCAATGTGAGGCCTGTGAGTCGAGGTGGGATGCTTGGGGCTTTGGTTATCTGAGGCTGGTAAAACTTCAGGGCTTGGGGGTTACACGTGCAGCCTGCAGATATGCACAGAAGGGCAGTTTATGTTAAACCCCACCAGATTAAAGCCTTTTGGTTTAGAAACCTTTGATCTGGTTTAATTTCATGGGTTTCTGTGCTCTGTTAAACTCGGTTGCTATGGCACGGTTAGGGGAGCTCACTGCCTCCGAAACTAGAAGGGATGGCTCTGATTATTGGATCTGACCCCCCCATCATTGCCCCAAACTCACGTTTCTGTCTGAGCATCTTAATGTCAAGGCTGAGTGATGCATGAGAGCAAACCCCCTGAAAGCCCTTGTTAAGTTTGGAAATTACCCTTGCAATGAAAAGCTGTGTCTTATTTCTACCTCTGGTTTTACTTCCCTTCATTTTCCAGTGCTGGGAGCTCATTGTGGCTTTCTCTGCTGCATTAAGTAGATACCTGTTATCAGGGGAAGACCAGACAGGGCTGTCCCAGACTGGCTAGAGGGAGATGACTGGGTGGTCTGGGCTAGTAAATGGGATTCACAGGCTGCTTTTGGGAGGGAGTGGATAGGGATGGATGCTAAGGGAGCGTATAAAATAGCAAAGTCCTCATGTGGGAGCTTTTTCCATCATTTCATGGATCTCAGCTCATCAAGTCAGTGATGCTGGACCTTGTGAACACCTTGGACTTGAGCAAAGGACCAGCCAAATCTTGCTTGCTTAAGATTGCTTTGCTTTTCCACCTGCATTTTCCCCACCTTGTTGGTGTTACATGGCTGTGTAATGGGTATCTTGTGTTATCTCTGGTAATCAATGGCACCTGCAGGGTTAGTATAAGGTGCTGAGGCCACTGGTGTCTCAGCCCAATGTGGACCCTTTGCCATCATCATTTTCGCTTTCCAGAGGTGGGTGAGGGCTGGAGGGTGCTGAGGAACCTCAAGGAGATGGGGGGCTGAGACTGGAGGGGATTCTCTGCTTTCCCACACTAATCACAAGGGCAGTGGTAGGCAGGGGGAGCAGAGACTTCTCCTCAGCGAGGTGCCTGGGGTCTGCGTGGCAGTTTGTGGTGCTGTGGAGAGGACTTTGTATTTGGATGGTGTGAAAATGGTGTATCCAAAGGGATGCTGGGGTTTTCCATCTGATAGTTAGTGCTGTCCACTCACATTATCCACTGCCCGTACCTGGCTGGGATGCACTGTGCTGTCAGCTGTTTGGATCTGATTAGCACAAGTGTTTCTTCCTCTCCTCGGTGATTTGCCACGTTCTTAACGTGATGCCTGCTAATGACAGGGGAAGAAGCTAAAACAAGTTATTTTCCTGTCAACTAAATGGCACCTCGCATTGCTCTCGAGAACAGTGAGGCTGCTGGATGGAGTCAATTAATTCTGGCTGCTCAGACCAGGATAAATGGGGGGGGAGGAGTCAGACATAGACTTGCACCATCCTGAGAAGAGGAGATGATCTGCTCTCCCTCCGACTGCTGTTAGTCCTGGTGAGGGAAACTTGGGCTCAAAGGTGGGTGAGGATGGGTGGCTTGGGACAAGCTGTTCTGCCACACTGGGGGTCACCAGAGACCCATTAAATCTCCCAGATTCTTGTTAGCACCATCCAATTTCGTAGCCCAATGTGCAAGGGGAAGGTATGTCCCTGCAGATGTGTTTTGCCTGATTCCCCAGTTATGGAGCTGGTTTGCTTTCCCTATGTATCATGATAGAACCAAGGATGTGGGACTGGGGGGGCTCAGGACCTCTTACTCCCTAGCCACCCTTTGCCTGGTGACTGGTAAATGTTCTTATAACCACTGGAGCCATTTCGGAGGGTGTCTATGCAGCAAAAAGCGAAGCAAGCCCCGAGTCTCCTCCCCAGCTTGCAGCGTGCGTCATCAGCTCTGTCTCTGCAAACTGGGATGGGAAATGCAAGTCAGATCTCCCCTCTGCCGTAAGCACTGCTCGCATTCTGCATGCAGAGTGCAGATGTCTAGACGAGGGGAAACACGGCGGAGGCTTTGAGCTGATGCAGAGAGAAAGAAAGACGAAAAAAAAAGGCTCATTTAGCCAAGGGCGAGTGCCTGCCCTTGTGCTCCATGGGAAGCAGGCAAAAGCAGGTTTTTCTGTTCTTAATCTTACTTTTCATTCTTGGGGTATGTGTGGACTTACTGCACAGAGCCCTTTACTCTCTTCCCGCAGGGCTTATTTAATATCTTGATCTTCTGGCAGTTCTTTCTTGGCCTGTATGTTCAGCTGCTTTCTTTCCGCACTGCAGTTTCGCATTAAATTTCACTGTGAGCCCTTGAGTGCTTTTGTGGAAGGATCCTGCTGTATGATCTGTTCACTGTGATAATCATAACCCCGTGCTAATTACTTGCATCATAGATAACCGTGCTCAGCAATAAAGCATTTCTCCTTCTCTTTATTCCTTTCTCTCTCCTCCGGTTCCTCCTCCCTCCTGTGCAGCATCCCTATTCTGTCTTCTCATCATCAATGCCTCTGAAGAGTTGCTCCTTGACAGAATATCCTGAGTGAATTGTTTGGAAAGCAATCCTGCATATTGCACATCCCAGAATGATTAATTCCTGATTAAAACTTGTAATGGCCCCTTGTGCTGAGTGGTCCACTGCAGACTCTGGGATGGCATTTTCCATAATTGATGTCCCACCGAAGGAGGTGATTTAATTCTGCTGAAGTCATATTTGTTTTCCCAAAGTTAATGAGACCAATTATTCCAAAGAGCAGAGACTTTAATAGTGCCTGTGTGTCATCTTGTGTTGAGCTCATCCCCCCGTGTGAGGCAGGGTTGTGCACGGGGTGGTGCACATGGCCATGGCGATGGCTTGGAGCAGCCCCATGGAGCCCCGCTCTCAGCGTGAGGTGAGATGCCTTGGTCCATGTGGACACGGAGTGAGACCAGGACAGTCCCCATTTGAGGGAATTAGCAATCCTAAAGTGTTTCTCTGACACAATCCAGGACAAATTTGCTGTGTAACCATACTCAAAAGATGTCACACTGTAAATAAACGCAAAAGGCTTTTGAAGAGCAAAGCCCACAGAAGTGGTGTAATGTCATCTTTGCATGTTCCTCTGCTTCCATCTGCTCAAGAGCATTTTTCCTCTCTGTATTTCCAGCTCTGAGGGTGGTTGGGGGGGGATCTGGGACTGATGTTGATGTATTTTCTGTCATGGAAGAGACTGAAGATTAAAGTCTTGCAACCTTTACACCCAGGCCTTCCCCAGGGCTCCATTCATACTCCAGTCCTGCCCTCCCAGTTTCTGTGAGCTGATTTCTGTGAGCTGTAACTCAATCAGGATGTTAATTTTAACCTTTTCTTGAAGGATTATCTTCCACCCCGCTTAACTCCCAGAAATGCTGACACCCCATGGGCATTCCCTGTGACCTAATGTTTTTCTCCTTCAAACTTTTCCTTTGTCTTCACAGTTCCACAGTTGTTACTTCTTTCCAATGGTGCCAACTCAAATCCTGGTGCTCATTGGATATTTTTTTTTTTATATTCTGGAATTAATAATTAATAATGAGTATCTGTGAGCTGGAAACTGCATGAGCCAAAGGGGGACAATGCTACCTGCTGGTGCAGCATCATTCCTGTGTCGTGTCACTGCACTGGGGAAAAAGATGGAGGACTGGCTGGGCACTGGTGGGAAGGATGCAGGTAGCCATTCACCCTTGTGAAAATATACCATGCTCGCTGCTAATATGTGTTTTGGGGAAGAAGGGTGGGAAGGCTGGGGTTAAATATCCCAGGGCTTTGCTGGGATGTTGGGAAGTCAATGGAACAAGAGGCAGAAGCCTGTGCTGCTTTCCAGGCACTGCTGCCGTGACTCACGGGATTAGATCACAGGCTTGCCGAAGTGACAGCTTTTGTAGGTTTTGTTCCTCTAATTTAGATGACTCGTTTGTTTCCCCACGGGGTCTTTTGGGGGAGTCTGCTTCTCTGCTGTTTTCTCTGTGAGGTTTCTCAAGGCTGCTGTTGTGTCCTTCTCCTGAAACGCCGGAGCAGCCCGGTGTGACCCACGGGGAGGGCAGAGCTGTCCCGTCAAAGCACAAGGGTTTTCCTGGTGCTCACTAAGGGGAGAACAGGGCACCCTAAAGAGAAGGTGCACAAGAGCTTTGCTTTTGGAAAAAAAAAAAAATATCAGGCAAGAGCTGCTGAATGCTTGTTAGTCTTTCTGAGTCACTTTTCCCTGTGTGGGCTTTTTATAACCAGTAAGAGCAGAAGAAGCATCAGCCTCCCAGCTCCATGGGTGCCTTCTCTTTAGCAAGGAGTATTGCTACTGCCACGGAGTAACAACAGCCCATGGCAACAGTATAGTTCAAAATAGTAGTAAGAATAAGACTGGTTTTTTGCACAGATGAATGCAGGAAATTATGCGAAATGGCAAGAAACTCATTGGTCTGGAAACACACTTTCTCAGCGCCCACTCAAGTCCTCTGGCACGTGGCATTTCTTACTCAGAGTTCCCAGAGAAAGGCTGTGGAAAGCGGGTTATCCACCACGGAAAGAAGAAATGTGTCTTTAGGGATGTAAGTCCACATGGGCTTTTTGCTGTGGGAAGGTCGAGTTTGCCCACGGGGCTGTGGGATCCCCCTGTTGGGTCTCTCTCTGTGGCCGGTGCTGCTGAGGATGGGCAATGGATGCGCAGCCGAAACCTGGCTCTTCCTCCTTGTCCCCGTTGCAGTGACACTTACTGATGAAATGAGTGAAAGCCATCTGCCTGCCAGCTTTCCTGGAGGAAGCTGTTCAAGAATGATGCTGTAAGAAAAATGCAGTTACACAGAAGTGATGCTTTCAAATGGGTGCTTTCCTTTTTTTTCATCAGCTATTGCTGTCTTGTTAAGTACCAGTTACTAATTAGCCTTCATATCTCATTAAAATCACAGTGTTGTGGTTTGTTTTTTTTTTTACCTACTGAAATCTTGTAAATAGTCTTTATTCTGGTCTTTAATGCACATTGATTGAAGTATTTATTGGATGCCACTTATGCAGCTCTGTGCCTGCGTTCATTTTCTTCTTAAGACATTTACAAAACCACTGCTTAGAATTACTCCAACCCATCTGGCATATTAAGTGTTTGTGCAGAGTGTACCCGACTTCCCCAGCCACGTCCTCAATTAGTATTAAATATTCAAGGGAATCGAATTTATTTATTTTTTTTTCTTTTACCCTCCTTGCCATCTGATCTTCCTACCGTCTATAGCAGCGTATTTGGGTAGAAATGTGGGCTCCAGCAGCGGGAGGTGGCTCCCAGAGGTGAAATCAAGGTTCTGCCCAGTGACAGAGATTTTGGCAGGCAGATGGCTCCAGTAATGGGAATCCTCAAAGCTAAGGATATCAAAGTCAGAAGATGTTATTCCACCCCATTCTGGCATAGCAGGGAAGGGTCTCCTGGAGGCAGGGATTTAAATCCTCCCTGCTAGCCATGTTGGCTCCCAAAGCTGCCCTGCATCCCCAGGGAGGAGCGAGGATGTAGAGGATTAGTGATGAGCTCCCTGGCAGAGCTTTGTGGGGAAGCACTGGGACAAAACCTGCCTGCATTAGGCATGACAGCGACTTGGTCTTACTCCTGTAGTCGACCCCACCAACAAAAAATGAGAGCAGAATGTGTCGCTTGCCTGGTGATTATCCAAAGCAGGCTAAACCCTGTGCCAGCAGCAAAGTCAGAGCTAAGAATGAATTTAAGTGGCAGTGAAATATCCACAGCGGAGTGGAGGGCAGAATGTAGCTACTAGCTTTGAAGAGGATCTCTTGCAATTAAAGAGGGGATCTGTATAGCTCTTCCTGATGGGTAAGAATAGGTGCTGCTTGGACCGTCCCACTTGTAAATTTCTCTACCTGGAGACAGAAATAAGAGATACAGAAGAAGAGGATAGGATTGAGAGTAATTCTTACTCCAGGATGTGGCACTACATGTTTGATTCTTTCTATTCTTTATAGCAGCATCATGGCTGGCTTGTAATATGGGTAAGAAAACCTCACTGTATCAATTGCCTGTTCCACAAGAAAAAAAGAAGCAAGCATTTGCAGAAGGAGAAAGCACGAGGTACTTTTTTCACTTTGGAGGTGACTGTGATCCCCTGCCTGTGCTGCTGTGACATGTGGCCTGTGCCCACAGGGGACAGGGATGCTGCTTGTGCCAGGGGACTGGTGTAGCCTTCTCCTGTCCCAGTGCTGCCAGAGCAGGGGGATGGTGAAGGTGAAGGCAAAGGCTGTGGTGAAAAAGGGGGTTCCTGCTGGACGTACCCCTCTTGTAGTGGGTGGAGGTCAGTGGATGTGACCGGTTCCTCTCCATGTGGTGATGCAGCTGGGACCTGCAGCTACTGGGGCCCTCTGTCCGTTCTGGAAATGCTTTGGTGGCCACCTGGCTTTGAAGAGCTTTGAAGAAAATACCTTCTTGCCTGCAGTGTAGCTGTGTTAACAAGTTGCTACTGTTGGGCTGAGCCAGTGGTGCTGGAGTAACGGCGCTGTGCTGTCAGAGCCGTGCTTTTGGCTTCTGTTGTGAAATACCCCCAACCCAGACCACACAAAATGGGGGTTTTGGCAAAATGCTGCATCCCTGGCCTGGGATGCTGCTGCTGCAGCTCCAGTGGGCAGGGATGGCACCGCTGCCATCGCCAGCAGCGAGGGATGCTGGAAGGCATCTACCATGGAGGCAACCCCGTCCCGAGTTATGCCTGGAAAATCTGCCGGGCACCAGCTCCAGCAAAAGAAAGAGCCTTTGCTCAACCTATAGACCGACCTGCCTTTGTGTTAAGCAAGAGGGAGGTCGCCCCTGCAAATGGCTGTCACCCTGAGAAAAGCAAAAGCTGTTCACGGCTGTATCATGCACACAAGGAGCTGTTTTCCTAACGAGCCATCTGCTCAAAATCTTTTTCCTAAGGATTAGCGATGACCCGGTGTGGTCAAACCGGTGATGTCAGTGTTTAAGCTCTGAGTTGGTTTGGTCCAGCTCGAATAGCTGGGAGGAGGAGCAGGGATTTACGGATGCTCCCTGCCCTTTGTGTGCCCGACACAGGGATGCTCTGGAGGGGGAGGGGGGAATAACTTATTCCCCATCCCATGGGAACCGTGCGCTTTGCTCCTGGAAAGCCTGAGCGGCTGCAGGAAAGTCTCAAACCCAGCTTGGGTTTGTGGAGTCTGAGGAGGGTTTTGGGGAGGGGGATGATGTTTGGGTCTCCAAGCCCCATCAGAGGTGGTGATTTTGTCCTGCCCAGCACCAGGTCCCAACAGGGCACAGGGACAACCGTGCTCTTCATCTCAGCCAGCGGCTTACAGAACTATTGGCAGTTTATTCTAATGAGGGAATTATGCAAACACTAAGCAAAATTGGCACTCGAGTACTTTGCGGAAAGTACTTATTTTGCCATTTCGTAGAAAGAAAGATCTTGGAGGAAACAGGAGAATAAGACAAATCAAAATAATTAAAGCAAATATTCCACTACATTGCAAATGAGTCTGCAGCCTGGACCAAGGCACTTGTAATTGGGTTCTTCAGTCCCAGGATGCACTCGGCGAGTGGCAGCTGGGGAACCTCTTTCCTTTCATTAACTTTTGCCTGAATACAAACAGCAAGGAAAGAGGGAAGGGAGCACACGGAGCTGGAGGTGAGGAAAGAGGGGAGAGCAAAGCCCCTGGAACCCCGACGGAGCAGTGGTCGCTGGCAGTTCCTCCTGGCCGAGACGGTTTGGGCAGTGACTGTCCCTTGCACCTCCCTGCTCCTCTCCATCCCTTCCCTGAGCACCCAGGGCAATTCTCAGCTCCTTTCTCATCTTAGTTTGCCGTCCCCTGGGGAGAAGATGCTGCAAAGAATTCGTGTACCTTTTGCTTATTGTAGTTGGGATGATTTTGGCGCTGCTGAGCGATCCTCCTCGCCTGCTCTGCCGCCTGCAGGGGCCAGGCAGATGGGCAGGGGAGGGATGGGGAGCCTCTGGGGAGAGGAGCAGGTTTTTCAGCCTGCCTCTTTGCACTTGATGTGTCTTCTGAAGTACCAGGCTATATTTTCCCCAGCTCTGAGATGGCAAGAGCAGCTTTTGTGATTTCCAGCGTTCTGTGCCCAAGGCACGCAGAAATAACTCCAAGTTTCCCACCAGTAACGTGGCTGTGATCCTCCAGCCCTGATAATGGGCACATCAAGAAGAGGCAAAAGCTGTCAAAGCCATCAGATTTTTTCAGGAGCTGCTCATGCAAACACAGATACTTGAATATTGTGGGTGGTTTTGCTTCAGACAACCTGTGAGGTCCTAGTTTCCATGACTTCTGAGCAAATTTCTCTCCTCTTGGGAAGGGAATGGAGCTGAACCGGCCCCACTCGTCATCCCAGGGTGGCTGACCTGAGCAAGAGGAGAAGCTGAGCTGAAGCTGTGGACTTACCTTGGACTTGGACTGGTTATTCCTCAAGTGTAGGGATGGGAAAAAAAAAATCCTCTGGTCCTTTTCCAGCCATATGCTTTTAATCCTGAATTCCAGAGCTCCAGAGCTGCCAGATCAGACTCTGTTTTTTTGGTTTTGGTTTTTTTTGGTTTTTTTACAGCTAGCACTAATTCCGCTCGGAGAACTCTTTAATTGGCTCCTTTGGGATATTTACAACCTGATGCTGACCTGGACATCAGCCCCACTCCTGCACCAACCCTGCCAAAATCTCCCTCTTTCCCTGGGGGTGAAGGTGGGAAAGGACACAAGGGGCCCCGGAGTTTCTCTCCCAGCGCTGCTGACACAATCCTGACACCTTTGTAGCTTTTTATCCCTAAAATCTCTTCTGAAGGGGGTTGCTGCAGGCGCAGAGGTGCCATGGGAAACAGTGAGGCAGAGAAATAGAAAGATACGGTCTTGGCAGGCTGACCAGTGTGTGGGAATGGGATGGATGGTGATGGGGAACCGTGCTGGGATTGAGCCACCAGGAGCTGGTGGAGAATTGGCTCTTCACTGAGGACACAGCGGCTTTCGGTGACCCACGAGGTCCTTGAGCCAGACCCTGTGAGGGAGCCCTTGGCTTCTGCCATTCATCTGGGTGGCAGATGCTTTTCTTAGCCTCTAACGAAGGCATCTGGGTGCTATTTCTGGTGATCGTTAGGAGCGCTCGGAGGTCGGCTTTGTCTCTCAGGCAGCCTGGTGGGGGGAGGAAACAGAGTCACACAGGGGTGCAGGTGCACACTTATCAGTCTAAACACAGTGTATAAAATTTACATCGATCCAAAACAAGGCCATAGAAATGCAAATCAGCTGTGTCCTGCCTCATTAAAATGCTTCAAAACCTGCCTGTGCTGTTATCAGCGGGAGCAACATCTCCCCTGGGTTGTGCGGGGGATGTGTGCGGCGCTGCGGTCCCTCCCGTGACGGGAGAGGAGGCTCCACGGCTTCTTTTGGGGCAAATCTTAGATTCTGGCCAAGATTTTATTTTGCGATGGAGTGGGGGGGGGGCTGGTGTGAAGTCAGTGATCGTGTCACCGCATGTGGGGGAAAATTCCTGCCTGAAAAAAGACCCTGCTGGTGCCTCCAGCGATGCCCTGGGATGCGGCTGCTCGAGGGGGGAGTGCTGTGCTCCTCCCCACCTGCTTCCCGTGGTTCTTCTTATGACATTTTGTTTGCTGAAAATAGGAAAAAAGGAGGAGAAAAATACCTGCCGTGCCCCCCCACCCCCAAACTCTCTGCTGCCCAAATGGGATCTATGCAGTTTGCTCCCTGTTTTTGGGGTGGCCAGACTCTGCAGTTCCCTTTCCACCCCTTTCCCTTCCGAGTCCCCAGGAACCCAACACCCCAGTGTTTGGAGATTCCCAGGTAGCGTTTCCCTGGTGCAAACCACCTTTGCACACCCCAGCCCAGCCCCGTTTTGCTGATATTCATAATCCAAGCAGTGAAGAGCCACCGTGCCATGGGCGGAGCCCTATGGAAATTCTGCTTTTTCTTCCCAAAATAGCAGAAGACAGTGTTTAGCAATAATAATTCCTCCTGCAACGGGAGTGACAGACAACAGCGTCTCCCGGTGAGAGATGCGAGCGCCGAATTTCAGACAAAAGGAGACGTTTCCATTCCTTCAAGAGCTGCAACCTGTATTTTGCAAGTTAATTTGCTCTGATCTGATTGAAATCCACCTGGTGACGAGCTTGTTATTTAGTGACACGCTGCTCCAAATTACACACGCCTGATACCTTTTTTGATATTTCTAAATTACGTATTAGAAATTAATACCTCAGCAGGGCAAACACTCAGCTTGAGAGCTCGCTGCCACTCCCTTCAATAATTAAGAACTTTGCAGAAGAGCGGGAAGGGGGAGCGCGGGAAAACCTGGAGTTTTACCCTCCCCGATGGTTCGAGGTTGCCAGGACCCAGGGGAGTGTGTATGGAGGAAAAAACACTTTTTTTTTTTTATTTTTGATCATCTGGCCGTGGTGATTTTTGCAGCGTGGGTGGCGGGGGAGGGCGCAGGGGGCTGGCAGCGGGCGCGGAGGCGGCGGAGAGCCCTCCTCCATCTGCAGGGTCCTCCGGGGTGTGGGGGGGGTTTCTCTTCCCAGATTTTGCCAGCAATGTGTCTCCCCAAACTCGCCAAGGCGACAGAAGGGAAATCTAATCCCGAGGAAGGCACGTTGGAGCCATGCTGGAAAGCAGGCACAGGCGACTCGCTGTGCGTTGGGTTCAGCAGTACGATTTCCTAAACTGAATTTTAATTGTTTTTTCCTCTGCGCTGACATTTGGGGTAGATCTACCCCGAGGTGGGGATCGCAGCCCATCCTGTGCTCCCACTTCTGCTGAGCAGGATCCTCCTGGAAGCAGCTGCAGGTCCCTAATTCCCATCTTTTCCCCTTTTTAGTTGCTGGTTTCTGGTGCAACCAGCTCTCCTGAGTCACCATCCCTGGATGTGTTTAAGAGTCCTTTAGATGTGGTGATGGGGGATATGGTGTAGGGGAGAACTTTGTAGAGTAGGGTTGATGGTTTGATGACCCAAGAATCTTTTCCAACCGAAATTATTCTATGATTTTATGATCACCTTACGGAGCTGCCAAGAGCAGGTTGAAAAGGGAGGTTTGTCCTTCTATCTTGCTTATGTCCCTTTGTTTCCAGGTACTTGTGTGTCCCTCTGACTCTTCCTCACCAGGAGAGCCTCAGATGCAGAGGGAGAAATCCCTGTTGATGGGTAGAAATAAACCTGCCCTCACTCCACGCTCTTTCCCAAGGGAAGCAATTGTGTTGGGACACAGCCCAAATTGCTGGTGGGGTTTTGGGTGGAGAGGAAGTCATCTTCTCCCTCCTTGTTCCCATCTGGAAAATTGCAGGTGGGGATATTGCCAGCAGCTCCCAAAGCCTTGGAGGCAGCTCCCCTCTCCCTGCCATGGCTTCAGTCAAGGCTGGGAGAAGCCAGGTTTGCTCCTGATGTACTTTATCACCTCCTCAGGCTGCTCCTAACAAGCACAGCAGTTAAAATATACCTTTAAAGGAGAAATCCTGGGAGGAAATTGAAATATTTTTCCTCTTTTCTAATCAAAGTTGAGGGTTTTTTCACCCAAACATGTGATCTGGAATTATGAGCAACTACAGAGTAACTCAGTTCTCAGCAGATGCCCCAGAGTGCTCGGTGCAGTGATCCGTGTTGTTGGAACTGCTGAAACCTCATGAGATCACCAAAAACAGGCCAGGAAGGGATCTCACCCTCCTTTCATTTCCTTTATTTAACCTAATTATTGCACAGAACCTTCACCCTTGTTTTCTGTATCATTGCTCTTGGACTTACTGCTCCAGAGTTCATCTGCTTGGAGCCATTGATGGGCAAATGTTTGGAGGTTGCAAGTCTGGTCATCACAGTGTGACTAAGAGAAATCCCACCTGGACTTGCCCAGGGTATTGGCTTCTGCAGCAACTGCACCAGGAGAGACCTGCAAGAGAAAGGACCTTGCCACTGGAGAGGAGCTACGTGTGGAGCTGGAGGTGGTGAACCAAACTAGAAGGTCGCATGGTTGCAGGCAGGAGATGTGCTGGGCTTTCCACATGGACCTGTCTGCCCTGGTGGCCTCAGTCATTGCGTTTAAAATGAAGTTTAGCATTTCTCCCCCCTCCTGTAGTTTTATTTGAGATGTGGAAGGCAAATCTGGAACAGTTGGCAACTCTCTTGAGGGGACCTGCCATTGAGAAAACCCAGTTTTGAAGGAGACGTGCTCATGACAGCTGCCTGTCTCCAGTTTTTCTACAGCTGCTCATCAACTTAATGGCTATAAATGAACTCCCCAGTGGTCTTAATGGCATCTCTGGGGTGTCCTTGGTGCTTGGGAGCTGCTTGGGTAGCCGAGTTTAGCTCTTCCTTGCTTTCTTCTTTAAAATAATCTCTATTTGCATTGCAGCTCCAAGACAGGGTGAGCTAGAAGTGCAATATGGTCCCTGAGCTTCTCAGAGTGATTATTATAGCTCAGCCATAAAGGGAGAAAAATTATATCTAACTAGAAAACACACCAGACTTAGCTGTATATAAATCCTTCACCAGATGTCACTATGCATAAGCCCTGCCCTGGTTTTTAACACGTTTATCTGCAGCCCCCATCCCACGTGGGCTCCAGCGACATCTCGCAGGGACGCCCCAGGAGAAGTGGAGGGTGGTGGCACCTGAGAGAGCACAGAGACCTCGGTGGGAGTTTTTGGGGTGGGGTGGGGGTGGGGAGCATCTCTCCATGGGCTGGCTTGTGTGCTGGGTATGGTGTCGGGGCTGGAGGGGCAGCATCCCATGATGTTCATCTCGGTGTCCCATGCTCCTGCCGGGAGGAGCAGACGGCAGCTGGAGCCCCCAGTGAAAACACAGCTCCGGCGGGTTGACTCACGCCTGCTGCTGTTCCTTGCCATGTGTTCTAATCACCGACATGAAATGCTTTGCCTGTGGTATCATTTTCTTTAAATATATCATTAGAGAAAATGACAGCCCAAATTGTGGGAGGATGCTAATGGCTCCGAAGTTGGCAGACGGATTGCAGAAAACAGTTCCCTGCGACACACGTCCCAGGTGGGAGCCCGTAGAGGAGGAAAGGAGAGGGGCCAGGCACAGGGTGTGAGTGGGTTGGGGTACAACGATGGGACACGGCCACTATCCCGGCCCTGGGACAGCCCTTCTCCCTCCCACAGCCTTAGAAAACCCTTCCCTGCCTCTCTGCTGCTTTTCTGTGGGGGAGTTTGGAGGCAGCGTGGTGAGGAGAAGGCAGATGGTCCAGACGGGGCTGTGCAGGCACATTGGAAAGAAAAAAGTGTTGGTTTAAACACCACGAGATGGAGTGATGCTTTGGCAAAGCGTAGCTGGGACTGATTTGCCACGTGGCTCCTCGGTGCCGCTCTGGACTCCTCGCTGCTGCCCAGAGCCACATGGGGTTTGTGGTCCTGTCCCCTTGCTACCCCTAACAGGAGGTCTGGGGAGGAAAACACTCCTCCTCCTCCTCTATCAGAGAGACCTGGTGGTCCCCAGGGCTGCTGAGATGAAGCTCTTGGTGTGCAATGTGGATTCTTTCCACCCCTTGCACAAGCTCTTCTGCCTCCATTATTTTTATATATATATTATTTTTTTTTAATTGCATGAAGGATAATAGCAAGGAACAAATTGTCTTTTGAACTTTGCAGCTCTCATCGTTTGTTGTTTCTATCACTCCTCTATCCTCAGAATCTTATATTTCTGTGGCATCTCTGTAAGAAAAAGAAACAATAAAAAAGAATGACCTTTAATTTCTACCCAGCAGCCCGCAGTTCCCGGGGATGCTGCACAAACACACCGTAGCCTGGTGGATAAAGGTCTTCTGCCTTGTACTTCAAAGGCATCACGCTTAAACCTTCTTGGGCTTTTAATTTTTATTGAAATTCTTCCTCTCCAAGAGCAATTAGCAATGAGAGTTGCTCTCACGTCGGGACAGTTAATTGCCCCAACCCCCATGCTGCTCAGATCAAACGCCGGGGCCACGTGGAGCCCTGTGATGCCCTTTGCATCAGAAGAGGGGAGAGGAGAGGGGGGGCTCCTTTGAAGGAAGAGCCTTGTGGAGATGATGGTGCTTGAACCTGCCTGGGTGTGAGGACACCTGGACCCCTTGTTATTGGGAGTGTGGAAGCCATTTTTGCCCCTGGCACAGCCCCATCCTCTGGTGCTGTGGCAAAACCAGTGGTTTTTGTCACCCCACTGCTCTGATGGGTGATGCTCCATCTCCCATCCCACCTTTGTGCTCCAGCACGCTCAGCTTTCCCCCCTTGAAGGATTCCCCCTTTTCCTCTGCCCTTGTAGCAAGCAATCCTCTCTCCTCTCAAAAAAAAAAATGTGGTATTTGTGCTCTCTGCTTTTAATTTCCTTTTTTATGCTTGTCTCTTCAAGACCATGGCAGGGGGGCTGGAACTAGATGATTTTTAAGGTCCCTTCCACCCTAAACCATCCCATGACTCTATGATAAGACCTCCCTGGTGCCTTGTGTAACTGCTGTTGAACCTGGGCTGGGCTTGTTCCTGCTGGCTGTATTTCCTAAGGACTGAAATCACTCTTTATTTTCCCTTTTTTGCTGCTAACGACCAACTGGGAAGACCTGCCAGTGGCTTGCTGTGAGACCAGCCCATCACCTGCCATCAGGATGGGCTTAATGAGCCATCGGGTGTGAAGTGTGGTGATAGGTTCCTCTCTGAGACAGTTGGTGCTCCCCAGCACCTCTCCCACTCTTACTTCCTCTTACATTTAATTAAATCAAACCAAACCAAACACTTTCCCTTTCAAGGCAACTCATTTTGCTCTCAGGAAAGTAAAACCTTAGGGTTCCTTTTACTGATTTTGAGGGCACTTTCTGTGCTGCCTGGCCCTTTTCTCTCTGCTTTCCTAATGTCACAACCCAACGAGCAGCGCACGTTTTCCCATGCAGCTGTGAACAAGGTGGGGGCAGCTATCAGATACCCACCCCCAGGCTGGTGGCACTTCTGGATATGGGGCTGTGCTGGCTTTGGCTCTTCTGTGGGTTATTTTGTGTGAAACCCCAAGGTTTCCCTTCAGGGAGGTGGGAGTCATCACCCTGTCCCTGGTTCCCAGGGGACACAGTGATGCTCTGGTGGGGTCTGGTGATGGCACCAAGAGAAAACATGGTGCTGAGTGATGAGTTGGAGGTGGTGGTGAGATGGTGGCTATGTGTGACACAGCTCACAGCCACCTGAACTGAGCATCCTGGCCTCTTCCAACCATCCCTTTATCTGCTTAAAGTGGGAAACTGCTTCCTGCTCTGGTATCACCAGGTGGTCTGGGCAGAGTATTTCATTGCTGCAGTGTGGGCTGAGAGGGAGAGCAATGCACCTACCCAGGAGGTACTGAGGGGGTTGAGTTTGATTTTCTCTAATTATTTCTTTGCATATTGACATATCTGAGCATGTGATATTGCTTCTGGCACCGGTCTGGGACGAAGGGCAGATTTATGCTTCCACCAAGGGGGATGTGGCCGTGCCTTCCCCAGATGCATCTGGTTTTTGGGTAGGAATCTATAAAACCCTATGGCTAGCCTGCACCATGTCCTCACTCTCCATGATGCTATGGGGGTTTCCATCCCTCCAGCAAAGAGGAGGACCCGCCACGCCGCCTCCAGAGCAGCAGATGGAGAGAAAAGGAATTTATTTACTATGAGCGGAGCTGGGAACATCCCCAAACGCTCCCTTCTGCCAGCAGTGGCAGTTGGGAAGGGAAAGCACTTAAAAATGATGGAATTTGTTGACTGTCATTAATGTTTTATCTGTGCCGTGGCTGCTGGGTGGAAATGTTGTTTCTAGATAGCAGTGCTCCCAGGCAGGGAGTTTCCGATGGGATAAATCAGTTCCCATTCCTGACGTGGGACCCCAAGGAGACACTGGGGCCATTCTCTCCGCTGTTTCATCATTCAATCTTGGCTTAATTAAATTAATTTATTTTAAAAAGAGTTTTCTTCTGATGCTAGTAGGAATTTCAGTGAAAGAGCACTGAGTTGAGCTGGTTCATAGGGGAGGGATGGATCCATCACTGGGGAAGCGTTTTTCTTTTCCAGGGCTGACAAAACAGCCCATAATGTGAATAACTTCACACGTTCAAGTACCTGTAATGTGAATAACTTCACACATTCAAGCAAGACCTCACCCTCTGAGAGGCCTTTTTAAACATGGATCTGTCAATTAAATAACATTTCGGTAAAGCTACAGAAATAAACAACAAAAAAGTGTAAATCTCATGTCCCTACTCAGATAATAAGGAATCATAGAATGGTTTGGGTTGGAAGGGACCTTAAAGATCACCTAATTCCAGCCCCCTGTCCTGGGCAAGGACACCTCCCACCAGACCAGGTTGCTTAAAGCCCCATCCAACCTGGCCTTGAACCCCTTGAACTCCAGGAATGGGGCAGTTGATGGGTGTTCCTTGAATAAAATTTGACACACCTGAAGCAGCTGTTAAAGCAAAACAGGGGTCAGTTGGGTGGAACCAGTTGGCAAATTAACAGGGAGGAAGGATCAGTCAATCCCATTGTCCCGAAATTCCTCGTTGCTCTTCTGAGCTGGTGAACCTGGAAATAGTTACAATAAATGTGAAAAGCTGGTGATGGGAAGGAGTTGGCCTGAGGACATCTTCCTTCCCTGGAGGCTTTGCTCATTGTGCAGGTGGGATGTGGCTCCGGTGTCAGAAACGTGGGGATGGAAAAAGCTACTTTTGCCTGAGCTATTTTTTTTTTTTTTACTGTGCATTGGCTTATGGCTCTAATTCTACCTTAATTTTCCTTTGGCAGTTCTTCACGCTTGGTGTTTGATGTAGCAGGCGTGAGATGCTCTTTGATGCAATTACAGCCGGGAAGCAGGAGCGGGCTGGAATACCTGATTTAAATTCCAAACCTCCTGTGAGACAGATGAAAGCAGCCTCTTGGATGGCTGCCGCCTCCCAAATTTTGTCTCCACTATCCGTGCAGGATCTCAGATCTGCTCCTTGGCTGGATGATATCACCAAGCTCCCAGCTCAAGGCTGCCACGTGGGGTTGGTTTATTTATCGATTTGCTTTTTAAGTCTTTCTGCTGCTTAGTTGCAATTGAAAAGCATCAGTTGGTGTCTCGGAGTGAGGGATGGATGGGTTGATGAAGTGGGTGTTCTTTTGCTGTTGGGCAAGTGGCAGTTGTGCCAGGTAGCGAAGCTACAGGGAGGTCACCTCATTAGGTACCTGAGGGCAGGAGAAAGCCAGAAAGCTAGATAGGGTATGAACCTCAGAGTTCTGCTCTGAAGCTGAAAGGAAAACCTTCAGCGGGGATGTTTGGTGGATAATTATCTCCACGTCCAGTGCTCACCCTGGAGGAAATAATTTATAATTGAAATATGACTTGCAGCTAAACTAATGATGGATTTATTATAGCTTTCTGTTTGCCTTTCCCTGCTTATTTCATCCTTCACCTCTTTAGTCAGTAAGCAAGTTAGGTGATTTGCTCACGCTCCGGCTGTGCACACCAGCTCTCCTGCTTGATCTGTGTGGGCTCCCCAGCCTTCCTCCTCCTCCTCCTCCTCCAGCTGCTGCAAGAGGGACTCGGCTCCTGGCAGGACCAGATATGCTCCTGGAAACCTGCGGCATCTCAGCTGCTGCTGGTTAAATATATTTATTTATGACTGCTTTCACTGAATGTATAGCCAGGGCTTATCCACATGGTTGTAAGGAAAACAGGAGATAGAAGTTGTTGATAACAATAGAAAAAACCTCCTTTAGGTGGTTGGTAAATGTTCTGTCCTGAGGTCCATCAGTCTGGCCAGCATTAACTGTACCTCCCATTAGTACCTGACATACAGGTGGGATTCCTCCTCCTGAGATACCTGTGTGCTGCAGGCACACAGCAATGTGAAACATTTACCATTTATAGCTGCAAGAACGTGAGCCTGGGAGATAAATAAGGATGTCACAAAACACAGAGTGGGGAGATGCCGAAAAAAAGTGCCACTCAAGGCTTTTCTCTAGATCCTCACATGATTTTTCTAATGTCTCAAACTTCACTAAGGCAGCAGCGAGTGTATTTTGCTGAAACCAGCAGGACATTGTGAGTCCCTGAGATCATCCCGGGGTGACCCACACATCTTCTTGATTTGGGGGTGCTGCCCCACAGGAGAATCCCCCCTCTGAGGGCGATGTGCCTGCTGGCTTCCCCTGGTAGTTCTTATTTCATACCTCCCTGAAAAACAAATCGATGGATCCACAAAATGACTCACTGAAGTGAGGGCAGGTCAAATTGCATGTTGTTGTGTGCCTCGCTGAGATGTTTCGAATTAACAGAATTAGCTAATTGGGCGAGCTCTCTGCTCGGTCCTGCAATTAGCATCCCCAGGCACTGGCAGGTGGGAGCAGCCTCCAGGATACGTCCTGCTCCTGGTCCGGAGGAGTCTTGGGAGTGAAATGATAAGGAGAGACTCCTGGGAGATGTTACTGTCTCTGCAGGTCATGAGGAGCCCTTGTTTTAAAAAAGGCAACCAAAAAAAACCCCAAAACAACCAAACAAAAAAATAATCAGAAGCCCCACAAGCTGGTTTACATCTGCATGAAGAAGAGCAGATATTCAATTAAGGTTCTAATCTCTATGTGCAATTACCGTGGTGAAAGCAGACTGCCTGTTTAGCTCTAAGTGTTGGTAACTCGTCTTGGGCCTCGTGGGCAAATTGCCAGAACCTGGGGAAATTACAAAAACTGATGGATGAGGTCCCTGGCTGCGAGGGTGAGCCGTGCTGCTCTGAGCAGCAATCTCACCCTGGGACTTTGCCTGGGGACCCCTCTGGATGCCTCCAAGTGGAGGGGATCCCGGTCAAGGTGTGTGGCTTCCGTGTGGAGGAAGGCAGAGCTGTCTGGCACGGGCTTGGAATGTAGGGATGAACGTGGTGGAGCCTCCCAGACCCTCTGCATCTCGCTGTGTGTCTCTGTGTTGGGTCAGCCTGGACGTCAGGGTGAATTCGTGGAGTTGGCCCTAAATAAGGGTTTTTCACCCGGGGTGTGAGAGTTGATCAATTCTCTCAGTGGAGATAGTTGGTTTTATTTCAGTTCTATGGAATTGGGTGCTGGAATTAACAACAACCAACGCACCTCATGTTTCAAACTGACCAATGTGTCCCTGTTTGCACACTGTGGTGAAAGAGCAAAGAGTGGGAAGCAGGGTTAGAGCAGGCTGGTGAGCTCCTCTGCTGAGCATCTCCAGCAGCCCGGCCTGGGGGGAGTTATTCCTGCCATATTTCTGGGCTTTCATTCAATTTTGCAAATTAATTTTGCTTTTCTCAATTGCATGAAGTGGCTCTGGCATGTACCTGTGACTGAGACCGGGGTAACGTCCAGATATTGAGGGAATTGCAACAAAATTGTGAAATCCCTTAAGCTTATTAGTGAGTAATGGTGTCAGCTTTCAACACAGCAGAGTTGGAGTAGCAATAGCATAATTTAATTTTCCTAAAAGGTCCGTGTAACACAATGCCTGGCTTGCTTAGTACAGTACAAATGACAGATAACTCCTTGCCAAGGAAAGCTTCAAGTTGTTTTCCAACAAATCGACTTGTTTTTTTTCTTCATGATTCCTTAGACTCTTTTCTCTGATTCCAGGCTAAGGGATGCTAAACTGGAAATATTTGAAACATTAAAAGTTGTGAGAAGCAGTGAGAAGTGGTCCCAGGATATGAGGTGCGGACAGTTGTGTGTTTCTGCAGGAGTTTTATGGTAATCGGGGGAGAAATCAGCTGAAATAAACTTTATTGGTGCATTGCCGTGTGGCCTTCCATGGAAGCTGTGTTATGAATCAAAAGAGCAATGAAAATCTCGATGTCCCCTCCAGGTCCCATAAAATGACAGCAGACACTTTGGGTCTCACTACCCCAGGCTGCAAAGTGCCTTTTCCCTGCTGAGCTCTCGCGGCTATTGCAGTGCTGCTGCCAAAAAAATGTTTGGGGTTTGGGTCGGAGATGTTATGGTGAGAATCACACGTGTCCCAGCGGTCCTCCTCCAGTTTTGAGCAATTTCCACTTTTGTGGGTTTGTTGGAAACTTCTCAGCCTACCAGCTCTGCCCTCATCTGATGCGTTTGTGAGCTGAGCCAGCACAGGGCGAGCTGCAGATTTCACCAATATGTGAAAAAAAATCAGATTTTTCCTTTTGGCAAAACCTCAGGAGCTTGAGCTCAACCTTTGATTTCTTCGAATGCTCCTGCCAGGAACAGGAAGGCCAAATGGAAATCGCAGCATGAGAAGAATTCACTCTCCCACATGCTTTCACCTGAGCTTTGTGAGTCAGGGGTTTGCCTTTCAAACCACAATAACAACCAAATAAAGTAAATACGTAGAGTTAAGAAACATTAGGGTTTGGCAAGTACCAGCAATAGCCTCATTTTCCCGGTTTATTAGAAGGATGGAGAAGGTGCAATTGGGAGCTCTGCTCCTGCCTCTCCCCTGTGGTGCCTTTCACTTGGTGGATTATTAAACAATTCAAGGAGACCACGCACAAGCCATTTGTTTTGCTCTGTTTTTTCCACTCTTTTTATTTTGTTTAATTTATTTTTATTTTTTTTCACATGAGCCTTTGAGAACATAATGCTAAAAATGTTATTAAAGAGCCATTGACCATACGTGCCCTGCAGATTTTTTTCTGATAAAACCCACTGCCTATTGCTTTAGAGAAAGGAAGGTTAAATACAGGGCAGATGAAAACATATTCCTGGGAAGAGTGGATGAATTTGCTAAAGAAAAGACTTTTGGTCTATCAATGACGTCCTTGGTTGGTGGCGTTATCGCTGGAGGTCTGTGGGGACACCAGGCTCCTGTGGAGGCTGTGGCTTTGCAGATGGCTTTTGTCTGCAGAAAATGGAGTTAGATGAGAACTTTCAGAATAACTCGGTGCTGCAGGATGTTGTGTGGAGGGCTTGTGTCGTGTTTACCCCTGGAAAAAGGTGATAAAAGGGAGACCTGCTCCAGAAGAGGGTGTTGAGGCAGATGCTGGTAGGTTGATGGGGATGAAGGGGACTGCAGCTGGATTAGGGGTAAAGAGAGTAGCTAACTCTCTCACCTGGGCATCCCTTTTTGTCATCTTTGAAAGGAAAGGTGTGATCTGGTGACCTGGGAACAAGGAATCTGCAGTGCAAGGAGTTTGTCCCCATCTCCACCTCCTTGCTTGGGTCTTGGGTAGCTTGGCTTTCCTCCTTGAATGTGCCCAAGGAAGCACATCCTGTGGCTGCTGATGGGCAAGCGAATAACCAGCTACTGGATGCTGTCTGACCCTGGGAGGAGGTGTTCTGGACCACTGATGAATGAGAGATGGGCCTCCACCACACCTCCCAACCTCTGTAAGGTCGACGTGCTTGCTCTCTGTGTGCAGACACCCTCTCCGTGTCGCAGAGCTCTGTGGATGGAGCCCGTAGGGTGCTGTGAGCCCCGACAGCACGCTTTCTGATCAGATGCAGAGCCCTTGTCAGCCCAGAGCTGGTTGTTTAGTCCAGGCGTTTAAAATAAGCTGCTGCCAGTTTTAGTTCAAGGGTGTTAACGTTGGCACATTTCAACAAGGAGAGAAATCCTGCCCGATCCGAGCATCAGGTTCCTGCAGATGGAGTGATCTGTGCACCCACATGGGCTGGGCTGTGCTACCTGATCATTATAAAAGTGTCACAAGAGCTAGATTAAAAAAAAAAAGCTCTGCTCTTCTTCCAGAGGGCTGCTGGATGCGATTCACCAAAGCATGAAGTTGTTATTTTTCTGGCTGTAAATTGTTCTGAGCGACAGCGTATGAAAGACACTACATCAAAACTAAGTGGAATCAGATAGATAACAGGCCTTCCTGGGGAGATGAAATTACTTGGCATTTGACTCTATGGCTCTTGTGAGGCATCTTGCGTGTCCTGGGTACCAGCTCCCCCCCTGCACCTCGGTGCTAATCCAATCCCATCCCTTGGCCTGGACACGGCGTAATTGAAATGGTGGTACCAGGGGTGGTGATACCCCCTGGATGCCACAGTTGGCTGTGGGCACCCGTTTTCCCCCTCCTGTGGATGGGTTGGCACTGGAGGATGCGGAACACAGTATTTTTGGTGAGAAGATGGACAGATGCTACTCTCATAAGCACCTGTGTGAAACGCGGTGCCAATCCCAGCTCTGAAGTTGTCCTCCACCGGGAGGGGGATCGTTAGCTCTGATTAGAGCATTTGCGATTCCAACGAGGCCTTTCATTTCCACCCTGGCTTCTGTTCTGCATATTTGATGCCATTCTCTAACGAGGGAGTGCAAATGCTAAGATGTTAGGATAATATTGCCCCAAGGTTCGTACACTAATGACAAGAATTATCACCATCTGAGTAGTTCAGGACTTAACAAAAGGTACAAAACAATTAAGCCGTGATTAACAATCAACTGTTTCTGTAATTACAGAGCTAGGTTTTGTGACACTGTTTACTGCCTTTTCGAAAACAGGAGAAATCCAGTTGCAGAGACTGGTTTACTTCAAAAAAAAACCAAGAAAGAACACTTGCTAGTGATACAGGGGAAAGCAGAGATGGTGCTGTTGGCTCCTGAGAAGATCCAGCCCTGGATTCTGTTCTAGAATCCGGGGGTCCCAGTGGGATGTGGAGCCTCATTAATGCACATTGATGAGACGATTTGATACCTTTAGGTGACAAGACTGTGTTGCAGTGCCAGGGACTACTAAATGAAAATGAAAACATTAAAAGATGCTATTTCTGATGCCCATCGTGGCAGAGCTTTGTAACGTCCCTGCCACCCAGCTCTTCTTGCGGCAGGATCCATCCCTCAGTACCTTTAAATCTGAAAGGAAGAATTATTTTTGCATTATTTTTGAATAGAAGAGAATGCATCTTCCCTTTTTACATAGGAAGACACCTGAAAGCAGTTTTTAGAATTAAATAAGAGAGAGGGAATTAGATTAGGGTGGCGGGACAGAGAAATCAAAATGTTTAGACAAAAGGCATGATTTTCTGTGGAGAGTGGGGAAGTGGTGCCGGAGGTGGGTTCTGTGTGGGACTGGGTGCCCTTTGCTGCCCGCACAGCTGGGAGGTGCCACAACATAAAGGTATGGGAGGACTGGATCTGCTGCACCCATTTAACTCCTCAATCTATAAAAATCTGTCAAACGTATGGAAGAGGAAACCAGGATAAATCACGAACGGTTTAATTATCGGGTAGAGCCGTAAATATTCCCCCTTGTTCCTGGGGGGCTAAAAAAGGTCTTGTTTTCTCTCTTGCCAGCAACAAGATAAGAGGCTGAACAGATTTTCCTGAGGCTGAAACTCCAGCCTGGCTGGGTTGTGTCCAGGGATGGGTGAGTCCCACGGGATGAAGGTGAATTTGGCAGCTCGGTGGGGCTGTATCGCTCCCGAGTCTCCCCTAAAAGCACCCGGGGTCATCGGTAGGTTGTTTATAAGCAATCAGAAATCAGGAGTGATTTGTTATTACTGAGAGATGCTAATGCAGATTCTAGAGGGGATTCATTAGCTGAAATGGCATTACTGTATGCAAATTGATAACAGCCCTCTGGGTGCAATGCTTCTGGCTTCAGAGGGGTGTCTGATGGCTTTGGGAGCAGGAAGGAGCCTGAAATAGAAGCATTCTGGGACCAATGGTTATTTGATTTCTTCTTGCTGCTTTCTCCCCCCCCCCCCCCCCTTGGATATTTTACCATAGGGTCAATGATCCCAGCTCATCCTGGGCTTTCTCAGATGGCCCTCGAGGATGCAGTCCTTTCCCCAGAGGTTCTTTTTCATAGTCTAACCCTTTTCATACCATATTTCCCCCCCTCCACAAAGCTGTGGAGTGCTTCTTGCAGAGGCACCACCACCAGTTAGGAAGTTAGGAACCAACTGCAAGGCAAGGACAGAAAAATACATGAAGTAATAAAATACATAGGCAGCATGGCTACAAATGGCTTTGTTCCTTTTGGCAGAGGAGTTTAGCTATTGAAGAAAATTGGGCAATTGGTGTTGCTACCAGCTGTACAGTGCTTTTGGACAGACAAGGTGGCAGAGCTAATTTTCAACCCTGCTGGGATGGAGAGAGCTATAAATTACAAAGAGTGGAAAATGCCACAATAGGGAGATGAATAGAGGGGGGAAAAGATTGGTTTCTTCCCTTGAAAGATTTCTAGTGATATGAAAGAGACTTAGTTCTGAGCTAGAAAAGGGCCAACCATCCTACTTGTATTTCCTGAGCGCTCACTTACTGTTGGCACAAATAAAGTAGGCACCCCTTATTGCTGGTACATGCTTGAGAAAGGAGGGAAAAAAAACAACCTCTGTTTTTACTTTCCCCCTTCCAGTTCCTTCCCGGAGTAGCTGGTTTCACTGACTTCTCTGTAGGATCAGTTCATTAATCAGCTGCTGCTGCTCTCTCTGTAGGTCATTTGCAGAAAGCCTCAAGGAGGAGCGAGGTGGATGTAAAACAAGGCTGTCAGGGGACAGCAGGGCTGTGGGGACATCATCTCCACGGAGCTGGGACCTGCCAGGGGGTCTCACCTCTGCCTGCCACTCCTGGGATGTTCGCAGCCTTTCCCTCCCTTGCTGATTCCCTTGTGTCTGAAGTTGGGGTTGAGCTCCCATTTGGTGGTGGATATTAGGGGAGGCTTCCTCCTCTATCCAAATGCCTATTTTTTCCAAACTTTCAGGAATTTAATATCCTGGGGGTCATTCTCATCTCAGCTGGGGGTGATGTTGCGCCATGCGTTAAGGAGTGATCGAGTACAAAGAGCGGTTCCTCAAACTGGTGGCACCATTAACCCCTGCAAACACTCCAGCGTGATGCTCCAGCAGCTGAGTGGGCTCCAAAGGATGGTGCTGTGGGACCCGGACCGGGGACCTCTTCTTGTCCCCGGGGCTGGATCAGGGACCTGATCATCTCCCTGGGGCTGGTGGCCTGGAAACGAGCCACCATTTGCTCACATCTCTGTGCCTCCCTGGCTTCAGCCCGGCTTGCCCCGACTGGCCGGGTGTCAGAAACACTCCTGCCTGCGAATAAAATCCTGCTCCATTTGGCACTTGAAAATAAAATAATAGATGGAGGGAGAAACACCTGTGAGAGGGAGAGAGAGACGCTGTCAGCCCAGGGTTTTGTTTAGCGTGAGCCTTGGCCGGTGGGTGATGAAACACGCTGCGTTGCCTTTGCTTAATGTTTGCCAGGGCTCTTTAGGAGATGAATTAGCTCAACACAGATATAATTATTCCAGCAGGAGGATTGTTTCTGCGAGGCTCCGACTGAAATTTCCCTGATGCAAGGACCCGCGGGGAGAGGAGATGGGGCAGGAGGGTGAAGGTGATGGATGGCTCATGGTGTTAAGGAGCCTCACAATGTGGAAGGAAAGGTTCAGCATTTCAGTTTAGCTGGTGGAAGGGGGAGGGACTGATTTATTCTCATGGCTTTTGGCCCATGAACAGGATCTGATGTAAGCCCAGCTGGAAGGACAGATACCTGGGGACTCCTGCAGCAGAAATAATTTTACAGGCTTGGGATGCTGTGGAAGCTGAAGCAGCTACTCTGATGCCTTCCCTGCCTCATTGCCAGGTGAAATTATTCCCAGTCCTGTGCCAGCCCTGGATTATGGGTTTGGGGTGGGAGGGAGGAATGTGTCGAAAGGGAGTAAATCCAGAGGGGACATCACTAATAGAAAAGTTCTCTCACTTGGGTAGAACTAGGGTTTTTGTTCGGTAAGTCATCTAATCTGGTTTTAGAAGCATAAAATGTTCATGAATGTGCTGTCTCTCTTGATGACTTGTTTTACTATTGAAGCATCTGAAGGTATATTGAAGGTGAATAAAACCTTGGTCCGTGGCCGTTCTGACTGTGCCAGCATTCACACTGCAGGTCTGAAAGGCTTTGCCAGACTGTCCTTGTGTGGAAAGAAAAAGTGATGCAAAACGGGTCCGTACTGTTCTTTTTTTGCTGTGAATAATTGCACAGTCGTGGTCTGTACCCTGCTGTGCCATTTCTACCCACTAAATCAGAGGATGTCCCCAGGAGCTGCTGGTGGGAGTCCAGCACCCTGGGGGGATGTGATCCCCACTTTGGGGCAGTGAGACCTCGGTGGAGGTGGGAATCACGGGGCCAATGTGTCCTGTTGGGACCCTTTGCTCCAGAAGCATCAGGAATGAAAAGATGGGTGGGAGTGGAAAGCTCTTAAAATAATCAGAAAAAACCCCAGACTAAATCTAGCAATCAGGCTGTTGGCCACCATCTACCGGAAACTTGAGAAGAGGCTCGGATTTACCCCAGTGTCTCTGGGGGCAGCAGAGCCCCCGTTTCTCTTTACCCCTCCCCAGGCCTTTCTTGCTTCGTCAGTGAGCTGAGCTATTTACCAGGAGGAAAAATGTAATGTTTAAAAATATTACAGAATGGATGTGCTTTGGAGCAGGTGGGAAATGGGAGAGGCAGCTCTGAAGTGCTTGTCTCTGAGTGCCTGGACCATTTTCCCCCCCCGTGTGATGCCCGGTGGCTGCGGGCTGGCTAACTCCTCGGGACACAGCTGTGGTTATTGCCGGAGGGGAGTAAAAGGTTTCTCTTTATCTTTGAGCTTGGTATTTCAAAAGGAAGAGAGAACAAATACCAGTCAACAAAGCTTTTACCTCGTTGCCCATTGTGTAACGCAGAGACCGTTTGTGATTTATAACGGGTGACCTCAGCTCCAGCAAAGTTGGAATTAAAGCCATGCAAATAATGGATTATTTTCCTGCCCTTGTGGGTGGCTCTAGAAGAATCAAGTGTCAATTTCATTTGGGGTTCTATTGCAAGAATATTTTTTCCTAGGTTTAAGTTGTTAGGTTTTTTTTCCTTTTGTAATATGAAAAAATAACCTTAGCAAGGAGATGGCTCCAAAGGGCTGCTGTCTTCTGTCCATTGAAAATACTCCAATGCAGGAAATCCCCACCTGGTTTTGGCGGGGCCTTTGGGACACTCGTTGAAAGGATGTTGCTTTACGTATCTTGTGATTTATTTTCTTCCAACACCTTTTCCTCCAAAATGCTGCAAAGTCAAGCCCTGAAGTTATAGAGTCCTTTGGTAACATCACAACTGACAATTTTGTCCCATCAGCTCCTCACAGAAGGTAAATGCCAGGAGGCAGAATGGGATCTGGGGTTTGATCCATGTTTATGGTTGGTCTTCAGGTTCTTTTGGAGCATGATAATCCTTCCTGCCGAATTCTGGGTCCAAACTTTAGCCTTTAGTGTCAGCTTTTAGAACCTTGCACTGAAAGCCTTGCTGTAAGATTAAAAAGTGTACTGGAAACAGTTTTGTTGCAGGGAAGTTATTAAAGATTGAGTGATGGCAGAAGATGCCTTGAAAGCGGCGTAAGTAGT
This sequence comes from Scolopax mira, assembly GCA_004320125.1. Taxonomy (NCBI): domain Eukaryota; kingdom Metazoa; phylum Chordata; class Aves; order Charadriiformes; family Scolopacidae; genus Scolopax; species Scolopax mira. The sequence continues at coordinate 67,090 of BJBW01005063.1, forward strand.
TTAATACAGATATAAATATTAAAGTGTCAAGGGAAAGTCTATAAGAAAGACAATCCCTGAACGGTATGAGGAGTAATAGGTAAATATTACATTTCGATAAATTCACTTAAAAGGATTCTGCCCAATTTAATTCAGACCTTACCTTTAGGTAGATGGGGAAATAATTGCTAGCAGTCCTTGAAAAGAAAACTGTTGTGTTTTCACTTTTTTGCCTCTGAGTTTTTCAAAGAAACTTGGGAGATGCTGGACACAAGGGAACTGCAGGTGGCTTTTGGAGACGTAGTGATGCTGTTGGGGCCACACAGATGTGATCTCTATTCCCTGACACAGCGCAGGTGGTTGGGGCACATGAGTTTTACCCTACCCTATGGTCAAACTAAGTCTGGTTGTTCTGGGGACATGTAGCCCTGCCTGGAAAATAATTAGATATTAAATTGCCAGACGTTGCTCTCCTTTCCCTTGGAGTAATCACCAACATCCCTGAGCAATTGTGCAACAACATTGTGCGATTTCCTGTTTCTTTGGGTGGATGATGGGGGCTGAAGTTGTTGAAGTGAAAGAAGGAGGTCTCAGGAGGAGACTGGAAGGATGGAGGGATGGGAGCAAAGGGATTTTATTGCACGCAAACAAGGAAGAGCTTTGCCATAAGAGCATCACTTCCCAAATCAGCGCTTCAAACAGAGATCCCTGAAGACTGAAGCTGGGCACTTAAAAAGCAGTGAGTTGCAGAGTACCTGAGCTCTTCTAAAAGAGTCCCTTTCTAGTACCAGTTTTAAAGGATGCCAGAGAAATAAAATACACAAAGATGGGCAGATCCCTGCTCTGTGGATCAAACAGCCTTATTCTGTGCATCTCCTGGGTCCCATCCCACTGCCCCTGCAGAGCTCAGGCTGCCCAGATACAGCACATGATCAGGTGAGGATTTACAGGTGGAGGATTTATCTGACCAGTTTGAGAACTGCAAGGGTTTTTACTTCATGTTCAGCAACCTGAAACATTCCTTGTTTTCTGCACAGAGCAACAAACGTTTATTCATTCCTGGGCTTTGACCTCATTCCTGGCCATAAATACTCAATTTCTGCAAGGGAGCAGAGAAGGGATGATAAAGCTGAAGCCCCAATCAAATGACACAGATGTGAAACTGCCTTTAATTGATTTGCTTTTGTCAGACATAATTAAGTCCTACATTTCATTGCAGTCCTTGGCTCACGTTCAGATCTCAAGAAGTCTTTGGTGATAAGGAGTATTTTGGCTCCAAATGAGACTGATGGGTCCTTGCAGTCGCTTGCATGGGAGGGATGGCATTTTATGTTGTATTGGCTGAAAGTAAAGCCATGAAGCAGAGCCAAAACCCAGCTTTTTGATTGCAACAAAGTGCCAAGATGTCACTCCTCCTTCTGTGCATCTTGCTTGTGTATTCCTTCCACTTCTCTGAGCATCAGTTGCTTTGCAGTTTGTCAGCTTGGGGTGGGCTCAGCTGCCCACCCTGTCTGGCAAAACTTGAATATATTTGATGAAGCACGTGCTTAAATCTCACCTATATGTATATTTAATTTTATTTTTTTCCCTGGATAAGGATGGACTTCAACTCATATCTAAGTGCTTCATTGAGCTGAGGCCCCATGGCCCCGTGCTGTGCCCGCAAAGCCCGTGCCAGCACACCCATTATGTATTGCTGGGAACAGCATCAGGAATTCAGATTCCTTTACACTGCTCGTTGTCCTCCAGAAATAAGCAGTGCCTTTCTGCTGATGTATGAAAGAAAAGGAAAAAAAAAAAAGGCAATTTAGCAATATAATGAAGAAGCTGGGTCAATGGTTTGAGTGGCAAAACCCAAACTAGTCCATATTCTACTCTATTAGCTCAGGAGTAGGGTCCCATGGAGCTGCCTAGGAAGGCAGGTGGTGAGTCTCTGTGGGGAGTATTTGAGCCATCTTTGTTAAGAGACTGAAGACATCCAGGGAGCTTTAGATGTGAAGGCTCCTGTAAGGTTTTCATAACTCCTGGCAAAGGAAAGGGACTTGAAAACCTTCTTTTGCCTTGCTCTCTTTCTGTCTATTGTATTATTTAATCTCACCTTTGCTCGGTGGAGTTCTTATGTGCTGAAAGGAAATGGAATCTCTGCTGTGTTATTATTGCTTTCTGCTTAGATAAATAACGCTGTGCTGAATTCAGGGTATTGCACACTGGCTTTTGCCTTCCAGACGGGCTGCGCTGGGGGACATGTGGCTCTAACAGGTGGGAAGTGCTCTGAAGTGTTGCAGAAAAATCTTTAAATCCCCACCTTTGGAGCTGAATCCTTTAAGTGAACAAAGCTACTGGGTGTTTTGCGTGAGAAGGACTCCAGGAGTTGTCACCTACCTGGAACACACCAGCAAAAGCTGTGTTTTGATTCAATGGGGTTTTAACACAGATATTTTCTCTTGCTCTTTGCCTGCTGGGCTGAAAAAGCCCTTTTCCAAAAGAAAAATGGGTTGAATCTTCAATTCACTAACAGCAGTAATGCCTGGACGTGCTAAGACTTTGCCTTTCACACAGCCCCAAGAGTGGCTTTGTTGCTCTGAAAGCAGATGTGTCACTAGTATGAAATGTTCTTGTAGACTGTTCTCCCTTGCCCCCCAGATGAGGACAACAGAGAGAACCAAGCATGAGCTGAGCTTCCCAATGCGTTGCTCGTTGGGGATGATGCTCATAGTCCTAGGATCATAGAACTGTCTAGGTTGGAAGGGACCTTTCAGATCACTGAGTCATAGTCCAGCAAGTGTGGGAGATCTTCTGATATATGGGAGGAAGGACATGGAAGTAAGGACAGGAAATTTGGGAAGAACCTTAGATGTGCTGTCATTGCAGGGGCACTAAGGGCAACTTCTCTTGGAAGTTCTGTGCAGCCAGCAATTAAAACACTTTAAAGGTTTCTTATGACGATAGTTAACAGATAACTATTTTCTAACGCAAAATGTATTTTGACCAAAACAAACCCCAAGCCTATTCTGGAGCTGATTGCTGGACAGGAATTTTGTGGTTGCCTAGGAACTGGTGATCAGAGCCTGATTATGTCCAATATGGGCTGACAAAGGGCATTTTCATCAGTATCTTCGTTGTTTATGGCCATATGGTCCTATGGAGCTTCCAAAGGGCCAACTCCCCAGAGCTGGGGAAAGCTGAGCGTTGAATTTTCTGGAAGCTAAAACAGAGGCAGAAAAGTTTTAATGAACGTTGGGAATTCTTAGGTAGAGATCTTTATGTGAACAAGCCCCTGGATTTCATCATAAAGAAATGTTGGCTTTGCCTCAGGATCTCCAAGACTCAGGAGCCAAGTCAGAGCAGATATTGAAAAAAGAAAAAAGCAGTAATTTGAAAAAAGGAACCGGATACCAAATGATGTGTATCAGAAATTACGAAGCTTAGCCAGCTGATGAGGGATAATTATTAAAAGAGCGTGAAATCTGTGGCTGTCAAGAGTGAGGACAAAAAACTTCAAATATCTTTAAACAGAGAAAAAAAAAATAGTGCCAGCTGGTGGGTTCATCAGTGGACAACATGGTTCAATCAGCGCAATAATATCTGGTCAGTATTTCTTTGTGGCTTTTGGAAAGACAAAACGATGTGCTTTATCTCCCTAATGGGAGATAAAATCTTTCTCTAATCAGCAGGGTAGTAAATTATATCTGTGTTGTCGGGGGGTACACTTAGAAATCAGTGTCCATGTAACTTGTATTTGAGAGTCTCAGAAGATTGAGTTCTGCAGATGTTCATTTTTAATCAACAACAGAAAAGCAGGGAAAGGGCTAGTTTATATTTTAAAAAGGCTGTCATTATGTCACAGATAACTACAAGCTGGTAATCGTGGACAAAATAATGGCATAGGTGAAAGGGAATTCAAACAATGAAGAATTAAAGGCCAGGAATAAAACTAATGGGTTTATGAAACACGGGGCTTTAGAAAAAGTCTGAATTCATTAGCTTAGTCATGGTTATTAGGTAGCTCTAATATGCCTAACATTTTGCAAAGCGTTTGACATAGTTTCACACGGCATTTGGATGGAGCCACCCGAGGAGACACTGAAATGGTGGTGGGAGCAGGGAGCTGGGGGGGCTGGGGGGTTGTTACCCCAACAGAGGGAGCTTTGCCGGGGGATTGGCAGGGATGTGGCTTGGCATGTGCCTCCGTCAGGTCCAGCATTGGCCTTTTCAGGACAGAAAGCCTCTTGCTGTGCTGTTCGTTATAGAATTGAACTTTATCTTTTTTTTTTCCCCTAGGATGCCATAATCTGTAAAAATTGTGGGTGAGGGTGTGATTCAATTGAAAGGAACTTTTTTTTTTTAAGAAAATGAAAAAAAAATTAAAAAAAATAATAGTGGTATAGTCTACCCAAGTGGCTGTACTCCATCTGAGAAAGCACTTGAATAAGTCCTCAGTGCTGTTGACTTAGGTCAGCTACAAACCCCTGGGTACAGTAGGGTCTGCATCCAGAGACACTTTCTTGACAGCATCTTCCAAAGCCAAGAAAAGGGATCTTCACCTTTCTGCTTTCCCAAAGATACTGATGGCTCCATGTAGACCAAAGGATTCCCTGAAATTATCAGGTGGCTGGTGGGTTGGGAGATCTTTGGAGTTGAATCAGAGCTGGGAAACTACTGCCTGGAGTGAGACAGGTTCAGATGAACGAGGTGTTTACCTTTGCTCTCTCTCTCACCATCTGTTCTCTGACACCTCAAGGACAGTGTTTGTGCCTTAAAAGCAAAGGGAGGCTCAGTCCTGGTTTATTCTGCCTTCTCCAAGGACTGGTCCCAGCTGTGGGCTGTTGGAAGCACAAAGCAGTGCTGCCCAAGCCTCGCTCTTCCTTGCAACGTCACCCTGGCTATTAGCAATAACCCACCAGCAAGCCATGAAGCCCAAGGTAAACCACAAGTTCACTCCAAAACAGGTCCCTATCTCTTTGTTCTTCTCATGTCTCTACTTCGTTTCTAACATTCACTTGAAAGGACACAATGCTGCTGTGAAAGATACACCAGGAGAGACGATGAGCAGTGGCAGAGCCTCTCAAAGTTGCTAGGTGACTACTGCCCTCAGGGCAAGATCCCCCAATACCTCCTGCTCCTGGGATGAGTAATGCATCTCTTCTGCATCCATTGGGCAAAACTGCTGTCACTTGGGTCTTGCTGGTTGAGTCATTCGCCCTGGGAGTGATGGGCTATGTGGGTGGCTGAGAGAGGATCCTGCCACCCTGGAGGTGCTCAGCCCCAAAAGCAAACCTCTCCCACCGGGCTGGGGTTGGCCCCATGGAGCTTCTTGGTGACCTGCTGCTCCGTGGTCCCATGCTGAAGACCTGCTCTTCACACACAAGAACAGCAATAGCAACAAAAAGATGTGTCTATTGTTCAATGCTCTTTGCTGACAATCAAAGACCTTTTCTGAATTTTTTTGGACTGCCTTTAGAGGGTAGAGAAGCCTTTCACCTCCTGACTGTAAAGATGGAGAGAGTGAAATATGGGGGGAAGTCAGAGTGTTTCAATTGCAGCCAGGACTGGGGTGCAGGCATTGACCACTCTGGCTGTGCAAGCAAACATTTGCGATATTTCTGTGGACTTCCAAGGTTTAAAATTAATTTCTCAAGATAAAGACAGCTATGACATAACATAAAAAAGTTGTTTGGCTTATCTTCCACCTGGTTTCACATGGAAGACCGGATTTCAGGTTAAATGCTGTTTTGGCAGCGGCCCAGTGATATTAGAGGTGAGTCGATGAACAAGTCCTTTAAGGTCACTTTTTCCAAGAGGACAAAGAGGAGATATTTTAGTCCTTGGTAGCCAGTGATTTAATGCCTGAGTGCTCTCTCTTGAGGACATATTACTAAGTAAAGGGAAACTCGATTTAGTGCTTTTCTCTCGCCAAGTTGAAAAAAAAAAAATAAACTGTTATGTTTTCAAGCTGTTTCCCCTCCTTTGGGGCAGCAGAAGGGTGAAGTGATGGTTGCAACCAAAGTGGTGGGATATAGCTCCCAGCACTTGTTGTGCAGTGGCAGCATCCAGGAGGGCAGCCTGAGGCCACACTGTGGTAGATGCTGCACAGACACAAACTGAACAGCGGGTTGTGCCTCAAAGAGTTTGAAATTAAAGCTAAAGGGAACAAATTGGAAGAGTTCAAGGAATCAGTGGTGAAATACAAGCCATTTTTTTTCAGCAATGGCATCAGCTATGCTCATATCCAGTTGGATTTAGGAAGCTTTTACTAGAATATGGAATAAACACATATTAAGAGGCGAAGGAAAGGTTTTTCCACCAGGATTTTAGTGTTGAAAAGAAGCTGCTGCATATGAGCTGGGAAACATGGTCTGAGAGCAGAGTGTGGGCAGCACAATGAGGACTGTCCTGTAGCAGGGCTTGAGGGTGTGGGTTTCTTACACAAAGCATCAAGAGGTTTCGGAAGCCCTGGGTGAGCTGTTGATGTGATCTGTACAAAGGGCATAGCCTCACACTGCTAACAAGCTCCAGGGCAGCTCATCTGCCTTTGATTTCAGGCTTTTCTCCAAGCAGGGATGGTAAATTGTAGGCAAAAATAATTCTTGTCAAGGATCTAATGATGCTTCAAGTTCCTGCAACCTTTCAGATAAACAGGGTGGAACAGTGCAGTGAATTTTGTAAGAAATCTCTAAAAATGTGCAGCGAACGTAATGAAGCAAAATTGATCTGCTGTTTTCTCTCAGGAAACAAATACTACATGAGGAAACAAAAAGAAGAGAGGCCAGAAAAATACAGCTGTGCTCTCAAAATGGGTCAGTCCCAGGGACAGCAGCTGTCCTCAGACATTAATGTTTTCACACACAAAAAAAGGAAAATTAGGAACCGTATTTATGCAGCTGCATATTAATATCTAAAGATGAAATCCTCCAAACAGCCCATCTAAATATTCAGCCCAAAGCAACCTAAACGCACGATCTGAAGAACAACCTTGAGACACTCTCCTTGCTGAAAGACAGGAATTTGGAAAAGAGAAGCGTGGGTCTGTGATTCAGAGCTGAGCGAGATTCACTTTTCACATGAAAGACAAAGCCAGGGAGTTAACCATGAAAAAAAAAGGACATGTAGCACATTTCAAGTGCGTATTGCCCTTGAGGGGACAGAGAGCAAACTGAACACAGCCAGCAGCTGCTCAGCTGGGCTGGGAAGGGCTGGGAGATGTCCCTCAGCAGGGCTGCAAGTAATGGGTGATCCCAGAAGGAATGATCTTAGGCATCTTCATCTCTGGCTGGATCTCTGGGTAGAGTCCTAGGTAAATCAGTGCCACAGCCCTGCTCTCCATGGGTAAGGGAGCTCCCAGGGCAGCAAGTCAGAGCTGATAGATGAAGCCACCAGTGGGTACATCCCAGGGTCCCTCACAGGGTCTAAAATGACATGGGTGAGCAACGAGTCTTTGGTTGATCCTTTGTGGCCTGTGCAAAGGCACTGGGTGGTGGTGGGGTGTGGATCAAGCCAGTTTCTTACTGCAGGCTTAGTGATGTCTGAATGGGTGAGCCTGAGCCAGCCAGAGAGTGCATGGCTGGTAGACCCACAGGGGCTTATCTGGACCCTAATGGTCCTAGGGCTTTTGCTGCATCTACAACGGGGTTGTACAACTGTTTGTGTTTCATCCCAGATACAAAGGTCTGCCATAATGGGCTTCATTTGTCATCAACAGAGAGCTGCACCCTTCTGAAGATGCTGCTTGGAGCCAAGGGGGGCACAGCCCCTGCTCCCTGCACTGATCCACAGCCTGAAGAGTGACCTGGGAATGGAGAGACATGATATTCTGAAGGCTTTGCTATGCTTTTTGAAAATACCCCATCATCTAGAGCTGTGATGAAGCAAAGGTCTGGCTGGTGCTTTACTCCACGCAAGGTTTAGGCTCAGCAAGGGGTTTGCTGAGGAGGAAAAAGGTCCTTGTGCCATTTTGGGGTGGGAGGAAGAGGATGGTTCTGGCAAACCTGCACCGAGAGAGAGGGGGAACACTCTGCCCAAAGCAGGTGCTGGGCTTCAAGCAGGTGAGGAGATGGGTGGACATAGACTTGCAGGGGGGAAGGAGCTGGCAATTGCTGCTGTGCATGTTTATGGCAGCGCCAACAGGGCTCATGGTTATAGTGGCACGTGTTTACTGCCGGCTCCTGCAGCTGCCATGAGCAGTTCCAGCACTCCCGAATTCCCAGCTGGATCTCGAGAGCCCTTCCCTGCCATCACCTGGGCACAGGCAGGCTCCGAGAGCTCTCCCCCAGCTCTGGAGGGCTTCACATGCCTCCTCTCCTTCCCTCGTTAGGTTTCGCTCCATCTTGTTGTTAAGGAGCAAAAAAACCCCAACAGCCCCCCAGCTAACAGGGAAATGATTTTTTTGACACTCTCCTTGAGGATGGCAGCCGCACCTGGTATTTCTTAGAATGAAAGCAAATATTTTTCTTTCTTTCTTTGTTTCTTCCTTATTCCTAGAAATTAATTTTCAATCATGCCATCTGGTTGCCAGAGGTGACATTTTCTGCCGCTGAGGTAGCCGATGTCATGGGAGGACGCCGCAGAGGACTGAGCATGCCTGTTTCATATTTCTTTTGTTTATTTTCTATCAAGGTCACCATGTCTCTTACCCAGGGTTTGGCTCTTAATTTAGCTGGAGCTTTCAAGAAAATGTTGTGGCATCGATTCTCTCTGTGAAAAATGCCGTGAGAAGTTGAACTGAAACTGCAAGAAAATTTGGGTGAAATTCATCTAGGATTGAGCTAGGAATTAAAGGGGGATATGAAAGTTTGCTTTGAACTTGTGGTCTTCGTTTGTTCTCCTTGGATCCCCGCAATGCATGTGCTTTCAGGGAAATCAGTGCACAGCAACTGAACTAAAACCTCAGGGGAGGGAAAATAAAAGGAGCTAAAATCTTTACAAAAATATTCATCAAGTGAAACTTCTAAACCCAGTACATTTCCATGCTGGAAATAAAGGCATCCTGCAGACCCCTTACTGTTAGTTTTATGTGAAAATACAGCGGTGAGCTTCCTCATCAGAGGACGTATGGGATTTGTGCAGGCAAAGCAATGAGGGATGCAGGGAGATGAAGATCCTCTGTGCAATTCCGTCAGATCCAGCAGGATGGATGAAAATGTGTGTGTGTGTGTGGCCTCTGCACACCCACTGGACTGTGCAATCTTTACACATTTGGACCCATGAGTTGCAATCCCCAGTTTCAGTTTACACCCCATCTTGCAAATATAGTATACAGAAACGGGGCTGTTGTGGAGCCATTGGCCAATTTGCTGGTGTCCCCTTCCATGATCTCCTTGATGGCTGGGTCTCAGTTCCCACGGCAAGTGGAGCAGGGCAGAAGGTGTCAAACTCTTCCCCTGAAATGCCGAAGATTATTCTTTCCTCTTCAGCTACTGAAGTTTGGCAACACTTGGAAATGTCATTGCCTGTCAGGAAGATCTTTTGCATTTCCCATCCCCTGGAGTGGAGGCTGCCTATCAAGTGTCTTTTCTCCACAGTTTAATGTTTCTGGTAAAACTACTGATTTGAGTTTTAGATTTTGTCTGAACAGAATTAGTACATATCACATGCTTGAGCTGCCAGTTAAGGGAAAAGACAAGGAATGGTCAAGGGAATAAAACAAGTTATCCCTTCTGAGGCTACATCAGAAGACCAAGCCTAGAAGGCAAAAGCCATGTAGTCCATGGGTCCTCTTTTGCACATGACAGGGATGACAGAGACAGAAGGTGAATGACAAATGGGGCCCTGGGATGGGGTCTGCCCCAATTATGTGAACGTTTTCAGGGTGAGATGCCACCACATCGGCCCTTGGTGGCAGCTGGAGGGTGTCAACTGGTGTGGAAATGGGGAGGATGAGGCGGTGGCTGCACATCTGGATGAGCCCAGGACTGGCCAGCTGTCATCCACAGCTGACTGGAGATGGGAGATGAGCAGAGGCTTGTGCAGGCATTGGGGCTCCCCCGCAGTGATGGGGTGCTGGGGAAGGATGGTGCAGCATTTATGTCTCTCAGGGACTGCTGGAAACAGCAAGGGATTCTGCTGATATTTAGTGATGACCTATCCGTTTCTTTTTCTTTTCATCTCTTTTTATTTAATAAACATGATCTCTCTCACGGGCAGAGATCTAAGCTGAAACATTTAGATGCAGAATTAGCTCAAGCACTAAAATTGAAAAACAAGCCAGAGAGGTGCATCCATAGCACTGCTAACCCATGCAATGCTCCAGCTTCAAGGGAAGGCCATCAAGATGATTTGCCTGGGAGACTTGCAAATCAGTACGACTCCCATAAACTGCTGATGATACATGCCCTGGAAAAGACAAAGCCATCTCTTCTTGCTCCAGACAGGGACATTTACTGCTCTACCTTACGTTTGCAGAAGTCAGTAAGATGTTGAACGTTGAGTCTCCTCTCCCAACGCAGCTGCTTCCTGCAGCGCTCCCTCCAACACCTGCAGACCTGCACGGGGACACGTGGTGACAGTCACACACCAGGAATGTCACAACAAGGTCAGGAAAGTGCAGCTCCAAGTGCGACAAGAAGGTCGGCTCAAGGAAAGCTTATACCCCACTAACCTTCCACTGGAGAAACGTTCCTGTTTTCTCTCAGGTGTCCTCGCTCCATCCTAGGTGTGAAAAAGCCCACGTCTATTTGCTGGGACTGAAGAGCTGACTAGGCAGTGAGAACAAAGCCATATGCTACATGTCATCATTTATATCCTACACATCCTAAATCCCTCACCAAGATCACAGTATTTTTTCTCACTTATGAATTTTATGGGAGGAAAATAAAAGCCTAATAGAAGGCAGAGCGAACTCCATGTTTTCTGCTTCAGCATCACCTGCTGGCTCCGATGGGATTTGCAAATCCGTGGAGGAGCTCAGGAGGTGTTGGGCAGGAGGTGCAAATTAGCCCATTTTGCAGGTTTTGAGATTTTTAATGGGATGCGTGGGTGCTGCTCTGTAATGTCTCACTACCTGTAGGCTTAACTGAAGAAAACAAGGGCAAGGAGGACAGGGGTAAGGCAGACTTGTTAAATCATTTAAATTTTACTGTCGTACTCTGGGATTCACAATGAGGAGGCAGTAAAAGGCATCCTTTGGCAAAATTTAACAACCACACTTGGTGATTGTGTCATTGAACTGCTTCAGTACTACCTGGTTTGAGGTTAGTAGAAGGAACTCCAAGTGTACTGTAAAATCTAATCCATCTTAATCTGAAAGATCAAAGCCTGCAGGAAAGCACAAATCCAAACTTCCAAAAGCATAATTGCCCCTGAGCTACAGCAGCAATATTAAAAATGCCATTTTCCTTCTTTTTCCTTTTCCCTTTCCTCAGCTCTCATTCAGATTTTCACAAAACCAACTGATAGCATGAGATGATGCTCCAGCTTGTAGGGTGATCTCATAGAAAGATAAGATCTCAACTGAACTTTACAATTTTTGGACAGTTTTTTTGTGTGTGTTTGTTTCAAGAACACCTGGGGGATTTTTTGGGGTCTCGAGTCTATCCTCTTACATGGATTGACCCTTGATTCAGAATGGGAATCTAATCTCTCTGCACCAAACCTCAGCCATGGGGAAACCTTGGGAAGATCTTTTAAGAACATCTTTCTGCAACAGTCAGTCCTGATGTATGAACGTGCAGTGAAAGCTCTGTCACCACATGGTGGCTGTTCTGAGGTCATGGGACAGAGGGTGTTGGGACAGGGAGGACAAATTGTTCCTAAGATTGTACCTGACCTGTTCAGCATTTCTATTGTGTTGGAAGTAGAAAGCTTCAATCCCAGATCAGGGGTGGAAGCTGGAAGTGTTCAACATACATAGTAATAATAATAAAAAAAAAAGAAATGTGGCAAAGGTCTCCCAGAATTTCCCCAGGAATGAGTTCAGTGAGATCCCAGAGGAATAAGATGCCTAAGACTGTTTCTGCACTCTCCAAGACACCTCTGTTGCTACTTTATCACTCCAAAATGTGGAGGTTTGGTGCTCAGATGACTGGACAACAACTGGGGAGATAATAGGTGTCCTATCCTACATTCATATGCTGTATGATTAGAAAACTTCCCTTACTTACTCTGAAACACTTCTAGGTATTGAAAAAAACCAACCCCAAATTAATAGTAAATTTCACAAAAGCATGTAAAATTTCCTTGTTTCATGTGTCACAGCTGTTCTACCCTTTGATGTTGCTGAGATCTGAGCAACATGATATCTGGGCACGTCCGTGGTCTCAGAAAGCTTTAGCAGTTGCGGATGCTATCAGAATTTCTCAGCAGTCTGGGATGGTTTCCAGGGGAAATCATATCTGGTTTGTATTGGAGATGGACTGTTTGGAGCAGAGCAAATGAAAATGCCTTGAGAGGTTGAGATGTGAATTGAGGAGGGGATGGGGGGGGTCTGGAGATCCTCATGGCTGTGCTGGTGCTGGTGAAGGGGAAGGGTGCCCTCATCCATCTGGCTCACTGGTGGGACATTGCTTTCAGGTGACGATGCCCTTGATTTAGAGAGCTCTCAGGACTGCAGCTCCTCTGGCATGGCAACAGCACATTGAAAGGCTGAGGCATTTTTACCTCTCCGGGATGCTCCTTTACTCTCACCTCCTACCTTTTAGCCCCGGGCTTCTGGTATCTCTCCCCCCTCCATCATTCTCCTAAATGAGTATTTGCAGAGTTTGCATCACTGTCTGGGTTTCTGCAGGAGAAACACGGTGTAAAAAGTCAATCCTTATTTCTGTGATATGTGTAGCTGGCAGATCCTGCTGGAAAAAGCAGATGATGTGAAGCAAAATGGTCTTGAGGGCAATTTGGGGGAAGTAATGAGATGTCTGGGAACATCTGGAAAGAGAAGCTGGGACTGAGCTGGGGACAGGGCTGTCAGGAGCATCTCCCTGTGTCTGAAGAAGAGGATGAGGTGCCGAAGCGCAGCTGTACCCTGATGACCAGCCAGGGTGGCTTCTGAGCTGTATGATGGTTAGCAAGTGGTCCGACCATTTCTGCTGTGGGTCACTCTTTGGGAAGGTGTCAGTCTCTTTCCCTCTGAGAAGCATCTGATATGACTCCTCTCTGAGGCTGCCTTGTGTCTGACTAGATACAGCTTTGGTACCTCCATCATCTTCCTCAACTGCTCCTGCTCCTTGGGCTGAGCCGAAGAGGAAGCAGGGGACAGCACTGATGTTGACAGTCCCAGATTTGTTCCATTTGTGTTTCTGAGACCCCAGGAGTGAAAATTGCAGCAGGGTTAATGACTTTCCACACAAGTTTTCACATTCAGAAGATGAAGCTGCAGAAGGATATGTGTGTTTCGGGGACTTTTCACACAATTATTCACATCCAAAAGCTTGGCTTTTGCTAAAACGGGTCTGGAAACCTCTCACAGCTCCCAAGCCAGCACTGCACTGTTTGTGCAATGAGCTTTGTTGAAGCTGGAAGATCCCATGGTGAAGAGAAGCTCCAGGTGACATGATTTCATCCCGTGATGAGCACAGGTGATGGGGGTTGGATGAGTGAAGGATAAAAGGGCTGTGTGGGGACAGGGAAAGGGTTTGGGGGTAATGAGAGTGAGAGGTATGGGGAAGCAGATCAGCCTTGGTGGGACCAAGCAGCTTCTAGGTAAGACTTTGACTTGGGGCAGGGGAGGCTCTTGGTGGAGGTTGAATTTTATTTTTGTGGAGGAATGGTATAATATCTCTAGCTGGGAGGGATAGCTGAGCAGCCCAGGATGCCAGAGAGCACCTTTTGTGGTCACTAGTACACCTCTGCACACTCACTATGTGTGTTCCTGTGGTCCTCTGGGCAGGTGTGGCTGGATGCAGCCACCATCATCTCTGCAATGCAAATTTAGAAGTGTTTTCACATTCTGTTAAACCTTCAGGCCCTGGTTTTTGGCTCTTGTGAAGCAGCACAGCTTTACTGGAACCAACTTATCCCAGCAGGGCTGTTGACTCTCAATTCCACATAAAATTATGGGGAGCTGGAGCGTGTGTATGGTACTTCTGGCATGGGTGTCTCTGTGCATGACATCTTCAAAGTGAGCATGACAGCCACATAAATAGCATATGTGAGGAGATATTACATATTTGCAGCTTGTTGCATATTATTTACATAAATATCTTCTACCTAGCTGATAGTTCTTCCCAGTTATAGAATTGTTAAAGACTGGAATCTTTTCAAAGGAGATATTCAAGTCTTTGAAAAACCGATGGGAATATGTTTCCCTCTACAGTTGCTTGAAATTCTCAGTAAACAGCTATTGTTTCCTCTTGCTAGAAAATGGAGGAAGAGAAGGCTTCTGAGACTGCATTTAGGTGGGTTTAAACTGTGAAAACAAACTGTCTGAAAGCAAGTTATCAGGGATCAGCTGCTGTTGATCCCAATAACAGCAAGATCTTGAGTGACACCTCTTTGGGGAAAGCAAGCTCAGAGGGAAGCAAAGTTGCAGAGAGGAGTGTTAATGGCCTCGTCCACAATCACCTGAAATGATCAGTCCCTGGAAAATTGCAAATAATGATGGCAAACAATAAAATATCAGTGAGGTGAGTAGCATAGTGTACTTCTTTTTTTTTCCTGTTGGAGCTTGAGGGATTTTGCTCTAAATGAATTTTTGGTGAAAGCAGGATCCACTCTAAGTATCTGTAAGCAGTGAAGATCAGGCTCACCAGCACACACGGTATCCTTCAAAATGCAGGTGGCCCCTGGCATTAAGTTAATCTGGTTATTCTCTTTACTGTGGGCCCTTGTAGCTTTTGGAGCTGTGGAACCTCTGACTTGGTGACCATTGTTCTTTGGATGTGGCTGAGGGGAATAAGCAAATCATGGAAACATGGGAGAGACTGGAATAGGACTGAAAATACTCTTCCTGCGAGGTCGTGCTTGGATTCTGGGAGCTAAATGGCTCTTTTCTTTTCCTCCCATTGCATGGTCCCAGAACACCATAGCAGCAGCTGATGGGGTAACTCCCTGTCTTTGGGAGCTGGAGAGCAAATGGAAAGGAAAAAGAAGGCTAGAAGAGAAGAGGAGAGTTTTCCTCTGTATTTCTGCTTGAAATAAGCCTGAATTATACTTGTTTTGCTGTCCTGCTATTTTAGAAAGAGGAATCAATTGACTGGCTTGGTGAGCTAGGTGTCCCAGGGGTTCAGCTGTCTGTCTCTTGCATGAAATTGTTTTATTGTATAATGTGCCTGTTCCTATGGATCAGTTCCTTGCAGCCTTGGGAATGTGCAGGGATGTTTCCAAGCAGCAGCAATGTTGGGTTTCCAGGGTATGGAGGGGTCAGGTTCTGGCCCAGGAAGGTGGAGCTGCCTCAGTCCCCTGGGGATGGATGATCTCAGTTGCCTTTCTCTGCTGGCTTGAGCTAAAGGCTGTGTGCAAGTGTCTGGGCTCATATTTATCACTTGGCCCAAGAGTAGATGGGTTGTACTGGAATGAGTCACCTGTGATCTGGACTGGACCATCACCCTGCCAGGTACATCCTGAGATCTTGCCTCGAATGTGCTGTCCCTGAGAAGCTCAATGTTCATGGAGGGACTTTGAAGGAAGTGGGGACATGGCCTGTGACATTCTGCTGACTCTATTCCCCTCAGTGGGTCTTCGTTTCAGGTAGTGTCCCAGTGCAAACTAAAGTCATTGGGGACCCTTTTTCCCCCATGAGTTTGTTCCCAGGCCCCTGTTTGCTGCTTGGGAGCAGTTATTCTGTTTTTTCTCTCTTTGTTCTGAAGCACAGCTTTGCAAAAGAGGTTCTGTGGATATTTCTGCCATTCTAAAAGGATTCTGATGGAGCAAATACAGCAGCTGCAATGAATATGTATTATTGCAAATATGGAAGAAGTCAATATCCCCCTTCTTAATAGATGTTATTTCTCATTCATTGAACGAGTCTGTTGGCAATGGAGGGCAGATAATCCACTTCTGGGTTCTCTCTTGCCTTGTGTTTTTACGTGATTTATAACATCTCACAAGGAACAGAATTTGTCACCACCATCTCTGAAGGACCTCTCAATCCCCTTGTAGAGGCCACTCTGGGGAAGTGGCTTCTGGGGCTCAAGAGACTTTTTTTTTTCATTTTGTTGTGATTTTGTTTTTATTCATTACTGCTTTTCTGAACTTTTGCCTTCCAGCCTCCCCAGCTCATTCTGCATCCCCCCCCATCCCCAGCCTTCCTCCCTCTCCCCCCCCAGCCCAGGCGCATGTTCCCTGTGTGAGAAATGATTTCACATCTTGCAAAATTACTTCTCTGCTCAGGATGGCCTTGATTAAACAGATTGGCAAAATGTGTTAAAAGTTGGCAAAACAGTGCTGACATGCAGGTGTCTTCACCTCTTGAAAGGAAAGGCAAAAAAAAAACCCCCAAACTTGTGGGATTTTGCTATTATAAAACACAAGAGGCGGTGGGCTGTTCTCTGCAAAAGCAGCAAAGGTCACTGCATTTAGGAAAGAGCATTTGTAAAGTTAACCTGGCTGAAACAGTTGTAGATGTAATTACTAGATGAGCTAGTATGAACTAGTGACTTAGATGAACTTGAAATAGATAAGGTTTCTTCATCCACAGCTGAATGGACTGTACTGATGGTGCAGGAATTTGGAGGTAGATGCGCTGTAGGTATGTGGGGAAAGCCCAGGGTCCTGCCTCTGCCAAGATATAGCCATTAACTAAGCTGAAAACAAGACTGCCTGAGCCCTAGCTGTGGTTCTTTATAATAGAAGCTTCTAAAAGTTTCCAAACACCCCCCCTCCCCCCACCCAAAACATGCACAAAACTCATTTTCAAACAGATTCTTCCTTTTTTTTAATGGGTAATCTATTTACACAATTTAAAAACTTTTGTACATTTTGGGTTTGAATCTTATTTTGCGGACCTTCAGGAGAAAGTGAGGCGTGTGGGGAAGGTGCTTTTGGCGTGAATGTGTTTGACTTGCATGTTGATGCTCTGGAAACTTTCTTGTAAACCCAGCATCTATTCATAGTATGTCATCTGCTGCCTTCAGGCATGCTTTCTGGGCAATCATTGCCTGGAAGAAGGGTTGTATTTTTGGCTTGTTCTTTTTTGGCTTTTGTTATCTTGCTGTCTGCATAGAAACCCTCGAGCAGAAGAGGTGATCCATTTTTCCAAGAAAGATGTTGGGAGAAACCCTCTTGGGTCATGGAGGTGAAATCTTGGTAGCCTTCCTTCTCAGCCATAGTACATAGACCCCAATGGACATGGTGAAGACTTCTGATAAAGATGTAATCCGGCAAGTCTCCTGCTCTTGAGATGACTATCTGTCCTCCTCTTGTCCCACCAAACCTGAGAAGCGCAGAAGGTAAGATACCATAAGATGTTCTGGAAGGACAGATCTCTTCATGGTTGATTTGAATTGCGTGAAATCAGGATTGTGACTGAAGGTGCAGCATGAAGATCCTGGGCTTTTTACTGTACGAGAGGATGGGGCTGGACAGTGAAGATGCCAGATGGATGGAGGATGAGAACTTTTTGGAAGATTCTTTGTCCCAGACACAAAACATGTCTTGGCTGTGAAGGTGGCAATCCTCATCCCCTTATACAGCAGTCGTGCCAAAAGACTAGGCTGTGTAGAGTCAAAACAAGCACCCCAGTAAGATAAAGAGGTGAACATGCTGTATTTGTTGCTCTGAATTGACATAAAATAAGTATGTGAAGGGCTAAGTGCATTTCTTGGGGTGGGAGCCAGCAGAGAGGAGTGGAGCTGAATTTGCAAACACTCTTCTCCCTGGGCTGTACAGCCGGGCGCTCCTGCACTGATTTACTGCTGTCCTTCCTTCAGCCTTTGAAAATAAATTCATTAACAATTAAAGTAATGTCTGGTCTAGCATTTATTTTGCACTCTCTCGTTAATGGACTGACCAAAAAGAAAACAACCACCAAACTTTAAGCACCGGGACTGTTCTATTTCACAAAAGGGCTGCATCTCTGGGTTGTGCTTCCTCCCTCGTTCCCTGTTAGAGCTGAGATCTGCTCTTATGGAAGCATTCAGGGAGATTACCCTGCATTACCATGCCATACCATTACATTTCTTGTAAAGAAGGTGCAGCTTCTGTGCTAAATATCCCCAGACATCCATTAAACCAGAATTAGAGCAGAAAGGGCTAGCCCTGAATGTGCCTGCTGGGCCCAAACAGCTCTGCATCGGGTTGTCTGTGGGCACTGGAAATAAAGCAGAGTTTGCTCTTTTCTGTCTCCTTCTGGGCAATAGCAAATCGGATCTGAGCTGTGTGTCTCTGCTTGTGCCCCAACCCAAACTGCTGGGAAATGGCTTCTTGAGGGAACACAATAGATGGCCAGAAGCACCAGACTATGAAGCTCTAGTTCTCAGCAGTCAATCGGCCCCTGATCTGGGATCCAACTGGGGATGGACCCCAAAGACCTCTTGGCACCTTGTTTGGGGGGGTGCAGAGAGGGGGGGCCTCTGCAGCTCTCGGGCACTGAGTCTGTGGGGGGGTCAATGTCCCATGGGGGAGGGCAGGGACCTGTGGGGTCTGTGTGGATCACCCCACCCTAAGGTAGTGAATCTACCACTGCAGCTCCTTATAACAAATGTGCTACCCTAACTCTGCTAAGAAGTGCAGGGTGTTCTGGGTTACAAAAATGACCTTTAGCGAATGTCACTAGAAATATACCAAGAAAATAACAGTTTTCTACCCTTTCGGTTCTCAGTCCTCCCTGTATTTTTGCCAGTTTCTAGGTCAAATTCCCCATTCCTGCTTCTCCTGCGCTAGCACAGCGTTCAGGTTGCACAATTGCAGAGGGAAGGAGGAATCCTCATCCCGATCTCCCAGTTCCCTTCTCCCGGCTCCTCTGGCCGGGAGCCCACCCCAGGTAGGCTGCGGGTCTCCTCCGCACCTGGGGGCTGCGGCAGAGGGCTAGGGGGGGGATGGCAGTGCTGGACCCCCCCTCCCCTCCCCGTTCCGGGGGTGGGACGAAGTGGGGGGGGCGGTGGCGGCAGCTCGGAGTGCCGGGGGGAGGACGCTGGGCTCGCAGGTGTGGGCTCGCTTTCCCTTTGGTGCGTTTGCTTATTTATTATTTATTCCCCCCCCCCCCCCCCTTTCTCTTTTCCTCCTCCTCCCCCCCTCCTCGCTTTTCTCTTACGCAGTGGGAGAAGCCAGGCAGCCGGGGCTGGCTCTGCCCAGCCGCCGTCCATCCTCCTTCCCTCCCTCTTCCCCCATCCCTCCCTTTTCCTTAAAAACGTGGGCTCCGGGGTGCAGTCCCCGGCGCTGGCAGCATCCCTGCCTGTGAGGAGCAGCCCCTTCTTTCCACACACCTCACTCCCCCGCCCCCCCCCCCCCCCCCCCCCCCCCCCCCCCCCCCCCCCCCCCCCCCCCCCCCCCCCCCCCGCGCCCCCCCCCCCCCCCCCCCCCGCGCGCCCCCCCCCCCCCCCCCCCCCCTTCCTCCTCCCCGCAACCCCGCACCTTCCACCGGCTGCCTCCGAAGCGGAGCCTCCGGCCGTGCCCGGCTTTGTGTGTGTGTGTGACCCCCCCCCTTCTTCCCCGCTCCGGGGGTGCCTGGATGCGGCCCGGGGGAGCGCAGGGCGAGGAGCAGCGCTAAAAGGGAAGCCCTCCGCAGGTAAGCACCCAGAAGGGGCTCATTTTCAACTTTAGGCTTTTCCTGACGTTTTCTCGGGGGTAGGGATTGGGGGACGGGGGGTGGGGGGGATGGAAATCGAGCCCAGAGCCAGAACGAGCCCCCAGCCCCGGAGGAGGGGGGGGGGGGGTCATGTTGGGGACTCACCGCCCCGGCAGGTAGGAGCATCCAAGGCTGGGGAGGGATGGCGGGGTGCAGCTGCGTGTCCCCCGCGCCGGCGGTGTGGAGAAATGCGTGAGCTCCCTGCGTGCTCAGGATGCAGCAAGCTGGCAGGGTTGCATCCCACTAAAATATGCTCTCGGGGAGGTTTGAAAGGGGGGGGTGTGTGTGTGTGTGTGTGCTCTCCCCGGCAATAAATCATCCTTCTCCCCCAGCGTTTCTCACACACATGCTTTGCTCCGGTCCCACGCTACCCGTTTGATCAGCGGGTCTTAAAAACTGTCTCTTTGCCCCAGGTCCTTGGCACGGGCTGGTGCTTCAGGATGGATCCGCTCTTCCCTGCCCATATTTTGGAAGACCCTGACCTGAGAAAGCTGCTGAACGACTCCTCCATGCTCAACCTCAGCTTTCTCCCCAGTAACTGGTTCAACAATGGCACTGGGGACAGCTTCCTGCCGCTGAGCATCAAGATCACCATCGTGGTTGTCTACTCCATTGTGTGCATTGTGGGGCTGGTGGGCAACTGCTCCGTCATGTATGTGATCGTCAGGTAGGACACGCAGGGAGCACACCAGGGAAGCTCTGGGGAGGGCTGTGAGTGGGACAGACTGTGCCTGTCCCCCCCCCCAACCTTAAATCCCTGCTAATTGTGATGTGCTTTAGAGGTAAAGATGTGGCATTTGTTTTACTGTTTTGGTTTTATTTGTTTTTCTCCCTTCCTAGGCTGTGATGAAGGTTCCCACCAGCTTTCAGCTGCCCTCTGGTGCCTCCTAAAGTTTAACCCAGAGAATGGAACAGAGTGATCAGATCTGCTCAAAAAAAAAAAAAAAAAGGACTTTTTTTTTTTTTTTCAGGCAGGGAGCTGGGTGTCCCTGGGGAGAGCAGTGCCCTGGGAGCATCCTGCTGCTGGGGTGTGCTGGATCTTCAGTGGGACCTCTCCCTCCTCTGCTGTGTTGGGTACCCCAGCTGTGGCTGCAGGTGCTGCTCCATCTGGGAGCTGGTGCTCTGCAAAGCTGAATCTAATTGCAAGGGGAAGAGCCTGCTGGGTGGCTCTGCCCAAATTACTTTTTGGGGTGGGGTGGGGGGGAATCACAAATGTAGCTCTTCCAACTCTTTGGAAACTATAGATGTCAATAAGATGTGACAGGACACTGCAGGGATGAGGGCAACTTCTCTGGCTCCTCAGGCTGAAGTTGGGAGAGCAGGGGGAGACCTTTGCAGAGGGATTACGTGGAGCCAGCACCACTCCAGCCTCCCTGCACCTTCCTGGCATTTTAGGTGTCCCTGTCTGGTTCTGTTGTGGGTCAAACCACTCTGTTTCTTGGAAATAGAAACCCTGTTTCCCCCCTGTAAGTATAAAATATCCATTAGGGCTGTGATTCTGTGTCAAATGCCAGGAAACCCCTTCAGATCTCTGTACCCTGTACATTAAGAGTGAGCTTCCATTTTCCTGCACGTCTCGGAGCAGAATCCTGGTGCGGGTGGATGCTGCCAGCACAGAAAAGACAAGATCAATTTGTTTTCTCCTCCAAGAGAGGACAAAAATATTTAGCAGGTATTCAGACACTGATGAGATTAAGTTTTGCTCCTGCCAGGAGCCCTGCTGCTTCCAAAGCATCTTTCCCTTGAAGACACAAATATTCGGCTGGGGGAGATGCTGCAAAATGAAGTCTTTGGTATCACGGGCTGGTAAATGGCAGCTAAATTTCTGCTACGAGGGCAGCGTGATGTGACTGTTCATCGGGCCACCTGTCTGTGCTTTTCCTGTCAGGGAGAAGGGATCCCATTAGCCCTGGGAAGCCTGGAGACTGGGAAAGGGAGTTTGCAGAGCAGCAGTGCCACATTTGGAGAGCTCGTGTTTGGTTCTGTGGTAGTAACAATCCCCCCAGTAGGCAGGGTGTTTGTGGAGGGGTCTAAGTGTGGTGGGTAGTGAGGCTCTGGGAGTGAGAAGTCCTTGTCCCACGGTGATGCAGGTCCCTGGGAATGTGCATGCAGTCCATGCCCCAGGCGTGAACCTTAGAGGTCTGTCAGGAGAAACCTTGGCAGAAATCTTCTCCCTGTCTGCAAAGGTCCAGTGGGATGGGGACAATAGGACCATCCCAGTCTCTGTCCGGGATTGTGACCTGTGGATCACCAAGAGTATGAATGTCCCAAACTGGCATCCTGGTCAAGGTGGACCTGTGCTATGGTTAAGTGGGGCCATGCTTTCAAAATGGTGGCTTCTGTTCTGCTCCTTTTTTGGCTTTCATATCTTCTGGTTGAATAAATGTGACCCAAGAAAGGAAAGTGGGATTTAACACTGGAATTTCCCATGGAACTTAGATATATTTTTAGTGTGTGTGTGTCCTCTGGTTTTACTGGTTCTGAGTAATTGAAAACTGAAGGCTTGTGTCACCCACCATCATCTCCCTCAGGCCTTTTCCACTTCTGTTTCCCCTGTTATCCAGTAAATACATACAAAAGAGCTAATAGAAGCTTTTATTTTTGGGGTGCTCCCTTTTGGGGATTCACTTCTGGTTTTCCACAAAAACTTGCATGTGAGCCTGGAGAGGGTTCTCACAGAGCTAGGACACATGTAGAACCTCTGGTTTCTCTCAGTCAGTGTCTCCTGGGAGCTCAGTATCAGCTGACACTAACACTGAGTTAGATCCAGAGAAATGACCCTTCTTGATTTGATGAGTAACTGCAACTTCTGGTTATTTCTGCCCAGGATTATTCTTTCCTGCACTGCTAAGGTCAGGAGCAGGTTTGGTGATAAATTGGACTCAGCATCTCCAACTCTTGATCCTGGCCATGTATATGGACTCCCTCAGGTGCCAAATTAGTGGCCGTGCAAGGAGGATGTTGATGGCTTCTCAAGTACAGGTTTTCTCCTCAAACTGGACCATTGGTGCTTCTGGGATTCATAAAGCATAACATATACTTCATAGCATCTTTTTTTCAGTAGGTTGAATGTTGCTTGCTGGTAAGTCAACGTGGGGCTTTGGGACTCTTAATGTCAGATCTCTTCCATTAATGGAAAAAAGAGTGGCAAACCCTCAGAGCTGCACCTCTACCATCTGTGGGTCTGGTGCACCCTAGAAAAGTTGTTGTGTGGGTTTTTTTTTTTGTTTTTTTCCTTTCCACGCTTATATTTCACCAGGGATAACCAGACTCCAGCATGCTACACAACCTATAGGAAACTGGTGTATTATCGTCCAGAAAAAGAATGGTAGGGTGACGTAGGCAATAATTGTTTCCTGTTTAAGAGCGAGCTGGCAAATACAAAGACTCTAATATCAGCACTCGAGGAAATTGGAGGCATCAGGAAGGCTTGGGTTTTTTTGTTCCTCTTGAATGAGTTTTTTTGTGGCACTGAGGGAAAAGTTTAAAATCTCCTGGTATTTCATACAAAAATAGGAATTCAAAGCCTCCTCTGGGTTTTCCCCTCTCTTGTAGAACCCAGCCTACATCTTTATTATATTTGAAGTGATTTAACATTTGGAATGATTAATTTATAGAGACAGTCACCATGTGGCTGTCAATCCCCTTCTTATGCTGAGCAGCGCTAATTGGATAAGACCGAGAAGGGCTTTCGTCAGGAACACGATTTCCTGGACAGTAAAGGGCCTTTTGTGGGAACCTGCCTCATCTGGGGCTTTGTTCTGCTGCTTGTCGTGGAGCTCCTTGCCAGTGGAGACAATGCCTCCCCTCCCTCCTCTGCCTTCTGCTCTGTTTGCTCTCTTCTGCACACATTTCCTGTACTGCTTTTTAATGAATGATGAAACAAGGAGTTGAAGAGCACGAGGCAGAGAGGGTTTCGGGGGGAGAGTGGGGGAAACTGGGCTGCTGAGGTCCCTCTTATCTATTAATTGAATGCTGCAAGGCTTGGATACCCAAGAGCTTTGTTTTTAAGAAGAAAAGCAAAGGGGGAAGGAGATACACCATTCTTGCAATGGCCTTGGAGGTGGATGACCCATGGGGCTGGAGGTGACACTGACCCAAGTGTTGCTGTGTGGGGTGTGACAGAGACCTCCAAGTCTCCACTGATGTTCCAGGGAAGGGACCAGGGACAACATGCAAATTCTTGCCCAGGAAGAATTGTCCCTTGCTCTGTCGTACTGCTGTGATGCTCAGCAGTGACAATCTGGAGGACTCTCATCCTCCAAGGTGGTTCTTCTCACCTGGATCAGGCCCCTGTGGGAATGATGCCGTATTTCTGGGGCACTTTTTGTGCTCTCTGTTGGGAGCCCAGCAAAGTAGTGGAAATGCTCATCTCGCCTTATTGAAGAACATTGTTTTGAGGCATTTTAAGCAGCTGTTTAGGCACATTAGGGCTGTTGGGCTTCTACACTTCCACTTGCTGCTTCCAGGTGAATCTTTAGGTGGAGGGATGTGATGGGGAGGTGCCTGCACTGGGTGACTGCCTGGGGATGGCTGTGCCAGCCATTATTCTGCTTGAAAACTGCATCAATCCCCAAGAATAGGGGTGAGGGCAGCTGCTGTAATGAGACAGGGAAAATTAAGTTAATTATGACACTGCAGAGATGCTGATTTCTTAATAGAAAGCTTTCTAAGGGAAGATCCTCGACCAGCTGTGTGTCTCAGAGCTGAAATTGAGTGAGTGTTTAACGCGTGGACAGCGGTGGGGCCATCTGAGACCTCAACTCTCTCCAGATCAGCCTCTTTTCATTTTTCCTGAATGCAGCAGTAATTCTGTGGTGTTTGATGTGGGACTTGGTTCCCAGTGGTTTTCCCAGGGACTGGGGCAATTCCCAGCAGCATTTAGGACACAAGCAGTTCAGCAGAGGCAGATCCAGCTCGTGAATGATGAGATGCATCTCATCTCATGGATGAGAGCATCTTGCTGCAGGACAGATGCTGGCAAACACCCTCCTTAGATAGAAGCACCATTCCTGGTGGCCATGTACCTGCTTGGGGGTGTGTGAACACCCCTGTGAGCCCACGGGCAGGTTGCAGAGGCTTTTGCAGCAGCGGCCACCCATCCTCTTCCCTTGGCAAGACAGTGATTGGGGCCAGGCAATGTCCCCATCTGTGCTGGTCCCCAGAGAGAACCTTGGGGAAGGAGGGCACCAGTGTCACCCAGACATGGCAGCAAGACTCAAAGGGGTAAGAAAATCATCTGTCCCAAAGCCTTGCTGCTTGCCCTGGCTGGTGGCAGACTCAACCCCTGCTAGTCAGTCACTGCCTTGCCAGGTAATTAAGAGGCTTTTATGTGCTGGTGTTGTTGTCGAGTCTGGCTTCATAGTCCAAAGTGATTTATGCTTGTCTTTAAATTCTGTGAGGGTGGGTTTTTTGGGTTTCGTGGTGTTTTTTTTGTTTTGTTTTGTCGCCGGTTGAACCATTAGGAATAAACTGGCTTGAATTGGGTAATTTCAGGATGAGG
Organism: Scolopax mira; assembly: GCA_004320125.1. Classification (NCBI taxonomy): domain Eukaryota; kingdom Metazoa; phylum Chordata; class Aves; order Charadriiformes; family Scolopacidae; genus Scolopax; species Scolopax mira. The sequence continues at coordinate 92,223 of BJBW01005063.1, forward strand.
GGGCTTGGAGTGGCAGGGAGACGGAGAGCACGGTGTGGGTGTATGGCTGGGAGGACACAAATCACGACGGTACGTGCCGGATCAAATATCAGCTTCATACAGCAGGTTGGGAGCAGAGATGTCTGAACTGGTGCTGATTTTCTACCCTTGGAAGGAAAAAGTCCTCCCTGAGCCTTTTCTGCCAGGTTTTACTTACTGAGCGTGTCCGGGCAGGGCAGCAAAGGCTGTGACTGGTGCCAGGGTGTGGGGTGGGAAGGGAGGGAGCTGCTCAAGGTGAACAGCACTGTCTGCATCCTGATGAGCCAGAGCTATGAATATCAAAATCAAGAGGCAGAGAGGTCCCGGAGATAACGCTCATGGTACCCCCAGGGCTGAAGGCTTTGCTCTGGTGCCTCTGCCCCCAGTGTCTGCAACCCTAGTTTGGGTTCTAATTTTGCTGCAGCTGGCTGTTCTTTAGCCCTGGGGCAACTAGAGCTGGGTGGGAAGGAGGGAGCGATGCTGAAACAACAGATTTGCAGCTCACCCTGAGGCTCAGCCAGTGACAAAACCTGTCCTTGTGAAAAATGGGACCTCAAAGCCCGATCCGTGGAAGAGCTGTTTCCTCCCCATCTCCTCCTCTCCCAAAGTGAGGGTTCCCCTCACTGAAGCAGGGGTACCGTCATCCCAGGTAACGCTGCTTGAGATCCACTTAGCAAAAACGTGGTGGTAGGGGAAAGCTGAGTGCTGAGCTGATACCCAGATGTTTTTCCTCTCGGGCTTTGGCAGCCGGGAGAACAGGAGAGCAGAGCAAAGCGATTACTTCTGTGACAAAGGTGGATGGAGAGGCGAGAACTGCCAGAGCCGCCCTGTGGGAGATGCTCCATTAGGAAATTGCCTCCGTGACCAAGTACAAGAAAGTGGCTCAGCAGGAAGCTAATGTCTTCCGTGGAGGCCACAGGCTTATCCGCATTGGAGCTGTGCCGTGGGGGGGAACCTTGGCCTTTAGGAGGCACCTAAGAGTTTAATTTGTCTTTTTTATTTATTTTTTTTTGTGTGCGGATTAAGAAAGAGAACACTCTCAGTTCCCAGCGGAAAAGAAAAAGAGGTTAATCCACAGAGAAGTGATTAATTGATTTTTTTTTTTTTTTGTTGTTTGTACTGAACATTCTGGAAATGTTTGGGAACATTGCTTAGTTGGGGAAATGGTTGTTGGCTCTCAGTGTGCAGGGAAAGTGTAGCTAGAAGTAATTAATTAAGTGTAAGTTAATTTCCCCACCTTTCAAGAGCACAAAATCAGCTTTAAAATCCACTTGAAGGTGGGTTGAAGGAGGGAGGTGGTAGGCCAGCCACCTCAGCGTGTCCTCATATTGGAAGTGACTCTGCCATCACCTGGGAGTGGGTGAGAAAAGGGGCAGCAGAGAGGGATCTGTGCATCAGGGAGAGTAGATTTTGCATGTCCAGGCTGAGCAATTGCACCTGGACTCCAAGTTCTTGCTGAGAGGTGTCTTGGAGGAGAGGAACCAGTGAGGTCCCCTGGGATGGAAGGGGAGCAAGAGGGAGCTGAAGGTTTACACCCTGCACACCCCAAGCTCAGGGTTAGCTGAGGTACCACTTCACTGTGGTGGAATAGGAGTGTCCATGGAGACAACATTGTCCCTGATGGATGTTGGATGGGTGATAGAGGTAGGTGGATAGCTGCTTGTTTTTCCCGCTGGTTTAAAAAAAAACCCAAGAACTGGCTTTTTCTGTTTCACAGAGGTGAAGTTGGCCATCATGGTTCAAAAATGAAGCTGTTATTCCCTTGAGTTATAACATCATTAAAAGCAGTCAGGGTTAGAGGTATGTTGATGAATTGCCTCCAAGTGCAGTCCTCCAGAAAGGATGGAGTGGAACAAGCTTGACCTTTGGGAAGCTTGAGTGATCCCAGCCAGGTCTGTGATATACAGAAGATGGCCCCAGCTCCCTGGAGACCTTTGCTAACACATTCTTAGGTGACTGAATAACTTCATGAAGCCTAAACTGACTGGATTGTGGATTATTCCTGCAAACCTGGCTGTGTCACCCTGTGTCTCAACAGAGTTCAAAGCATGATAATGTTCCTCCAAATGCTCCAATAATGCATCAAGAGCTGGAGATCATGGAGGGGAAGGGATGTACAGTGCTGAGGAGTGCACTTGTGGGTTTGCTGCTCTGCATCGGGTTGACAAAAAGAGCTTTTTTTTAGGTCAGATCAGACCCCATAATATTCCACCACACATCAAACAGCAAATAGTGCAGCAGTTTATGGGTTTAAGTGTTACCCTCAAATGAACTTGCCCTCCATTAATAGCATACATCATTGTCTGCCATTTCTGGCAGCGTTTCTGCAAAAGCTGTTAGTATAGTAAATGATAGATGAACTGGAGTTTTAAAATTATACCTATTTGAGCTCTTATTTTGCCCACGAGAGGAACATCCTGGAGCTGAAATGTTAGATTCAGTCATAGTCACTCTCATTGAGTTTGTGTTTCTGCAGACTCTGCATGTATCCATATCACAGCTTGCTTTGCATCATTTCCCACGTGTAAAAAGGAGATGATTACCATTAGAGCAAGGTGAATCTTCTTTTGGGGCAGTCAGTTCTTGTGATAAATGTAATGTAGAAATGACAGAAGCCCTTTGAAGTACAGTTGACTCATGACTTTATCTGCAAACTGCCCCTTTCTTTAGGAAGATCCATAGGGATATTTTGATTTCTGGTACAAACCTCATCCCTCACCAGTTGTTGGCTGACCATCTTGCCCATTCTGATTTGATAGCTCACATTAGCCATAGTCTTTGGCTATGAGCCCATACAAAATGGCTAATCAACTTACCCCTGGAACATATGATGCCTTTCAAATCAGCTTACCTCATAAAGCTCTCACCAATATTTATAATAATGAAGCCATATGCGATGAAATCCTAGATTAGTCTCACTGAAGTCATTTTTCAAAAACCATGGTCTAAGCTGATGGTGTCAGGCTTTCATGTCCCTCTCTTGCGGTCTAAGGGCATAAGCTTCTCCTGCCCATGGAAGGCATTGTTTGTGTTGTTGTAGGAGCTGAGTTGAGCTGGGTGTTGATAAGTGTTTACCAAAGGAAACTGTTCAGTCTCTTGTTACATAAGAAAAATACACCATCTCCTTCCTAAAGTAGTAGGATGCCCTCTTCAGTGGTCAGGTGGAGCTCTAACCATCGCTCGTTTCTACATTTCAGATTCACCAAGATGAAGACAGCAACCAACATTTACATCTTTAACCTCGCTCTGGCTGATACCTTGTGTCTGATGACCTTACCCTTCCAGGGTACAGACACATTCCTGGGCTTCTGGCCCTTTGGCAATGTCCTCTGCAAGATTGCCATCTCTATAGACTACTACAACATGTTCACAAGCACCTTCACCCTGACGATGATGAGCGTGGACCGCTACATTGCCATCTGCCACCCCATCAAAGCACTAGATATCCGCACGCCCCACAAGGCCAAGGTGGTGAACGTCTGCATCTGGGCACTGGCTTCTGTCTTTGGCATCCCAGCCATGGTGATGGGCTCTGCAGAGAATGAGAACAATGGTGAGTAAAAACACATCCAATGAGTGGGAGGTGGTCCACGGGCTTGGGGAGTCATTGGGGAGGGCTACCAGTTTCACCACTGTGGTGAGCTCTCTGCTGTAAAGCCATCTTAACTCTTTGCTTTCTGTCCTTGCTTCTTCATCTCTGCTACTGCTTATCTAGTATTAAATTAAGCCAAATGGGCAGATGCTTTTCTTTATGATATGGGTTTGCTGATCCTCCTTTCTTTTTTATTTTTTCACTTGCAGAAATTGATTGTCTAATTAAACTGCCTTCACCTGTGGATTATTGGGATCCAGTGTTTGGCATCTGTGTCTTTCTCTTCTCCTTTATGATCCCCGTGTTGATCATCACCATTTGCTACAGTCTCATGATCAGACGACTCAAGAACGTCCGTGTCCTCTCAGGCTCCAAGGAGAAGGACCGAAACCTGAGGCGCATCACCCGGATGGTCCTGGTGGTGGTGGCAGTCTTCATCATTTGCTGGACTCCCATCCAGATTTTCGTGCTGGTCCAGTGCTTGGGTGCCAAGGCAGAAAGCGAGCTTGAGCTGGCCATCTCCTGCTTCTGCACCGCGCTGGGCTATGCCAACAGCAGCCTGAACCCCGTGCTCTACGCCTTCTTAGATGAGAACTTCAAGGCGTGTTTCAAGAAGTTCTGCTTCCCCACCGCCTTCAGGACGGAGCTCCAGATGTCCAACAGGATGTGCAGCATCGCCAAGGATGTGGCCTATGCCTGCAAGAACTCGGAAGGGACTAACAATCCGGCCTGACTAGGCATGGAAATTCCCATGGTGGCTGTCGCTCAGCAGAGTCCAACCACCCCCACGTCGGAGCTGACTCAGATAACAGCTCTTTAGCAGGACCTCAAAACTGCGAGGCGAGAAACCGAGGAAATAATTTTGGGGCTTGGGAAAACCGGATACTGCAAGAGCATGCAGAAAAAGTGAGCCCATTTGATGCATTTTTAATTCCAGTGCATCTCACACTTGAGATCAGCCCTTTGATTCTTGCAAAAACCCCAGTGGTTTGTAATTTGGGAATGAAGGGTTTAAAACAGACATTGCTCCTGGGACTTACACTTTTGCTGCCGGGAGACAGACAGAATGCAAACTATTTTATTTCTCTTTTTGCCCTCTCTGAGTTGTTTAAGGCACTAACAACTCATGTGGCTCACCAGACCCTCCTGTGCAGGTTTTATTCCTGCGGCATTGCTCTGAAATTAGACTTTGCTGAAGCCAAAGTGGGCAGCAGCTGTCAGACAAAAAAAAAAAAAAAACAAACCCAAGATCATCTCCAGGATGAGTCATTGGGAAGGAAAGGAAGGAAGGATGCGGGGAGGGAGAGGAGGGAGCTGGTGGAAAGGGAAACTCAAACCACCCCATGGCTGGGAGCTTGGGGAGGGCAATGTCAGCTCCCACGGAGGGGGTCTGCAGTGAAACCCTTCTCCTCGAGAGGGGACCAGGGGGGTGAGAAGGGACTGTCAAAACTGATGAATGTAGCTCGGAAGAGGAGGAAGAAAAGATGGATGTAATGAACACAAATCCTTGTTTACATGCTGCTATTGCTTTTTAAAAAAACAAAACCAAATTCTATTTCCATTGTAATAACGGACAGACTGTGTCTGTATATACACATCTCTGTTGTGCTATAGGTACAGCTATAACCTAGGGGTTCATCCTGCCGAGCATGCCTTCGGGTTCTTCCTCAGTGGGGGGAGGAAGGAATGAAGTGGCCTATATATACATGAATTTATGTATAGGGGAAAGCCATTTCTGAGAATTCACAACAGCAGCTCCTCCAGAAGACATGGACATTTCTGGTAGGAGGGGCAGCCTAAAAGAGTCCCACCTGCTCCACGCAGGATAAATGGTGCACAAACTGTACAAAAGGTGGGTTTGGGGTTTTTTTCGCATTGTCTTTTTTTTTTCCTATTTTCTTTTTAATGAAATGAGATCCGCAATACTGAGAGCACTTGGGAAATGCTGCCGAGGTACCACCCCTCCTGCTAACCAGAGATTGATTTTCCTCTCCCAGTGGGCCAGAGCTTTGTAAAATGAAATGCCCTGTCATGTCATCTGATAATGAAAAGCGTTCCCGGGGAGTTTAACCACTGAGTGCCCTCTGTGCTGGCAGGGACAGCAAACTCGTGTCCTCCCTCTAGGACAAACTCCCCCGGGAAAGCTGGGCAGTGATGCTGATGAGGAAGCAAAGCAATGACCTCTGCTTGGAGATAGGAGGTGGGCTTCCACGCGAGAACCGGCAGCGGTGTTCGGACTGTACAGATTTCATGTGAATATATTTCTTGTGCTCTGGTCTATGAGATTCTGTATTTTTTAACGTGCTGATTTGCCCCTACTTTAATGCTGTCATGTTCTTTATATATGCTGTACAAAAGACTCCAATGTTATATTTCTATGTAGAGTGTTTCCCTCGTGGTTGGGCTTAAAATATAGATGCGATTCCAGTGTCCCATGTATAGGACCCAGATCCCTTGTAAACTGCTCAAGCTGGGAGGAATTTCATGCTGATTAGCATTTGATTGGGAATCTGGAGGGATACCAGAGCAAACTTTGCAATTAGCGCTTCCCCTGAATAACGCAGGGGGAGGAGGAAATCTGGGCACTTTAAGCACTTTGCAATGGATGTTTTTCCCCAAGCACTCACCAGGAAATCTCATACGACCCCCAAGCATGTGAAGAACAACTCCCCAAGAACCGCGCTGATGGCAAGCTGCATCCGTGCCCGTGGAAGGATGGGTCTGGTGGGCTGTTGTGTTGGTGGGTCCAATAACAGCCGTGGTCTGTGGGCAACCTTGGGTCTTCTCAGCCCATCAGTGGCCGCAGGGGCTGATGGAGTGTTGGGTATGGTGGTCTGTGAAGCTGGGAACTGACCGCTGGGCTTTTCTTGCAGTGCCATTAGGGAGCAGGAGAGTGTTTGTTAGTGGCTGTTAGAAACAGCCACCCTCCCTTTGTAGTTCTTGGTTGGGTTTTTAAATCGATTTATGTCCTCTGAAAAATATACCAGTGGTTGGCGTTTTTTTTTTTTTTTTCTTTTTTAATAAGGATTTGGTTATAAATGACTATGCTGCAACGATCTTACATAATCAAGTACTCAATAAATGTGCGTTTACTAAGCTTTTGGGTAATTCTGTGGCCCTTGCAGTGAATGTGTTTAGGCATTCTGTTCAATGCTCAGTGGAGTTTGTTAAAGAGGAGCAACAAAAACCTGAAAGCAAAAGCTTTATTGTACTGTGCCTATGGAGTTAAAGGCTTGCCATCGGCTGGCTGGCTGAAGTGCAGGCTCTTTATTTCTCTTCTGAAACGGTTGTGTTGGTATGATTTTACAGTTACTGCAGTGTAAATGACAATTTCCTAGGTGGCTACTTGTGTGCTTTAATAAAGGAAAAGAAAACCTCCTGTACTTTGAGTGATGTGGAGTCTGAAAGGCTTGGCTGCGTGGTGTTCTGGCCCCGGCGCTGTTGGGATCTGTGCACGTGGACTTGTTTTGCCAGGAAAACCACCGCTGAGCATGGGTCATAACACCAAAGCACCCAATCTTATTTTATTTTTTTTTTGAGATCAGTGGCAACTTTGTCTGAAGGCAAACTGGGAAAAAAAAGATGTGGAAATGCTTGAAAATTGGTGTTGGGAGATGGGTGTGAGCTGCCTGGGCATCGCAGGAGGCAGCTCTCGAGGGCAGGGATGGGGGCAGCTGCCTGCTCTGAGAGGTGAAGTCTGATGTAGGACTAAACCGAGCTCTTCCCATTTACTCCCACGCATGCTTCCCAGGAGTTTCGGGGTCAGGCACGATCATGGAGAAGAATGAATGACAGAGGCTGCTCTGAAAATAAAGCCAAAGCAATATTCTGTAGCCAGGAAAGATGGATTAGCCGGTGAGTTGTGCAATAAGGAAAGTGCCTTCTCTCTGCACAAAGATCAATATTCCTACTCAGGCAGGTAAATATAAAGAGAGGGGGTTTTATTAGCAGTAGTGATTTTCTTTTTTTTTTTTAAAAAAAAAAAAAGAAAGAAAATTGGTAGGAAAAAAAATAGAAATCTTTATTTCTTTTCTAGTTCAGTTAATTATAAGTACCCAGGGGTGAGTTCTTATAGTGAAACCATAAACCAAAGTGCTTTATTCAGTATTATGGGATTTATTAATGTACTAAACATCCTCCCTGCTGCTACTGGCTGGAATCAGCTGCTGGAAAGGCCTGGGAATGGATGAGCCAGGGGCTGAGCTCTCCCTCGAGGAGGTCCTGGGCTTGTGGTACTGGCACAACTGGGCAAAGTTCTGGCTTTTGAGGGTGCTCTGCTCTGCTGATGCCCAAGCTGTTCAGCCAACAGCTTCACCCCAACTCCCAATTTCTAAAAGCAGAAATAAGCTGCTGAATTCACAGTCTCATTGAAGTTTGGATGGTTTTATGCCATGGCAAGAACTTATCCTGGAAAGTGCTGAGTTATTCTTTACCGAGCTACAGGTCAGACGGGGGTTAGTTGGTTTGGGTGAGTATTGAGCTGGAATCACCCTCCTCGTGTCCTCTGCCTGTAGGAGCCACAAAGTCCATCACCCAGTCAGAATGGCCCTGTCCCCCAGTGCTAAAGGTGATTTTAGCAGGTGATAAAAACCAAAAAAACCCTGACTGGAGAAAGAGAAAAGCTGCATTTTCCCCACATGATGCCCACTGCTCTGTAGCTCGGGACCTGCCCTGATGAAGACACGACCTGATGCTGAGCAGTTGCTATATATCTTTTTCCAAGGTGATTTCATGAGGAGCTAGACTGTAAATATGTCTTTTTTAATTGTTTCCTTTCTTGTTTTTTTTTTTTTTTTATTTTCCCCCAGAGGAAGATTTGTTAATGCCTCAAAGAGCTGTGACTGGGCTCTGACCACTCTCTGGGTACTTTGGGATATTATTGCTGGGTAGGACAACGTATGCCTGGAGGGAGATGCTTCCCACCCTGCAATGCTTAAAAGGGAAGGTGGGTGTTCTCCAGAGTTACAGCCTCTTTGTTTCAATGAAAAGGGTCTTCAGAAGCAGCTGGTCCTGGCACAGCCTCTCCTACCTGCTCAGAATGGGGTCTCAGCCAGCAGCTCAGCAGCAAAGTGGGCTCTGCCAGAAAAGCTCTAGTTTGCTTTCCCACTCATTTTCCTGTCCTTTCCTCCAGCTATTTTTGTGGTTATTTGAGCATAAACAAATTTCTCCTTCCTTCCACAAAGAGAACCTCCTTCGGACAGATCCTGAGCTGTAGCCCTCATTGTGCATTCATGGCTTCACGTCGTGTTTCCATGTGAGTCTCTGTGATGGCAGAGCTTCGTCGCCGTGACTCTGCAGAATCAGCTGAAGATCACCCCTGATCTCCACCTCCCAAGCCCTGCCCAGAGCTGTCTGAAGGACCAGTTCTTACTCCTGGCCTTCTCCTGTGCTAAGGAGAACCACAAAGCTGAGGTGGGAGGGACAGAAGGTTGCAGAAGGGAACAGTGTCTCAGCTTCGTGGTGAGAAATGCTTGTGAGGTGGTGAGGCTGGAAGAAGGTAAAGAAAATGGAAGGTAGACCTGTGGCCCATAACCCAAGGATCATGGTGCTGCATGAAGAACTGAGATGGATTATAATAAAGTAGACCATATGCTGTTTGTTGCCAATGGGTGTTGGGATAGTGTTTTTTGGGAGTAGGGATGTGATGTTACAGGATCCATAGCTCTTTCTTGCCGTGGCTGAGCTGATGCACATCTATTTTGAGTGGCCCACAGTGGCTGCATGAACATGCCCTCTTGCCCCTTTGTGTTGGGGCTACATGGCACCTTTGCTCAAAATACTTGATCACAGGTGTGTTAAGGTCATAAGTCATTTTAAAGAAGGAATTTTAGGACTTTTTCAAGCAAAGGCACTGCTATTGGGGTGGGTGCACTTTAGGTCGAAGCGCCCCATGACTCCCAGACTCCCTTTGTTCCTTTCTTCATTGCCCTGAAGCCTGGATAAATTGCATGACAGAGTGAAATAATCAATAAATAGAGCAACATGGTTATGTATCTTGGCAACGATGATGCTAATCAACCATGTAAACCGACTTTGCTCTCTCTCTCTCTCTCTCCCTTAATGCAGTGAAATCCCAGCTGTCTGCAGGGAAGGAGTGATGCTGGCTCTCTGCAGTGCTGGGGGACACAGACAGCCCTTACCCCACCTGCTGCTTCTCCTACTACACACAAGGTTTCTGCTTCAGCAACTCAAAAACTTGCTAAATGCTCCCTTTGGTAGAAAGTGCACAGTAATACACAAAACCAGATGGGATCACCTTCATCCCCCCTGGAGAACATCTTGGGAATTTGGTCTTCCCATGATTAAGCTCCTGGAAGGTCCTGCAGGAGCAAAGCCCCATGGCTCCTTGCTGGCATCTTCCTGAATAATGAGCAGGTTGGATCATTTGTGGGTCCATATAGCCTGGTGTTGTACAGGAGCCTCTTGCTCCTGCTTTGTTCTCAAATCCTTGTGAGCCGTACGTAGGTGCCAGGTGGGAAATCCTACCTGCAGAGCCCATCCTATTACTGGGAGATCTCATAACCTATCCGACCATCCCACTCTTGCAGCAAGAGATGTTTTTCCTCCAGTATCAGTTATTGCTGTGAGGGGATGGAGCTCCTGTGCGGATGGAGTCCTGCTGTCTGCCTGCAGTGGTCAGGGAGAGCATCCGCCGCTTCCCTCCCCCCCGGGCCTGCAGCCAGGCAGGATGGGCTGCAGCCAAAATCCGAGCAGCACCAGCCCTGCCAACCACCAGATTTTCAGCGTAGTGGAGTGAAGGATGAATCTGCAAGAAACCAAGGAGGAAACTTGTTTTTTTGGTGGGTGGTTTTGTTTTTGTTTTTTTTTTTTCTTTTCCCTGAGGAAACCACCGACGGAATTAACATCTCCCCACGGGTGGGTTTTGGGCTGCATCAGATCACCTTTCTCCTGGCCACAGAGAGGAGACCAGGGAAAGTTTGAACTGGCTCTGGCCATTCCATAAACATTGATTTCTCCGTGTGTTTTCAGGCTGCCATGTGTGGTGAGTGCTCCGAAAAGCTCACACCGTGCTGATTCATTTGGTGACGGGGAATAAAAACACAAGCTATGCAGTCAATATGAAATCAAGATTAATGGCTTTTCAGCTTGATTTCCTCTGTGTGAAATGAATCCCGTGTTGTGATTTGGCCATCTAATGTTTGTTCAACGTTCAGCCTTAATAGCAACTTCTCGGCGTGCGCCGGTCATTTGTTCACATATTTTGGCCTTTCCCTCATCTCAGCCTCGTGCTGCTCTTGCTCTGCCCAACCGCAGGGAAAATTCCTGGGGATAATCACTTGCTTGCGGGGATTAAGTGTAAAAGAGCAGAAAATGAGAAAAAGAGCTTTGAGGTGGGTATGGAAAGCTAACCAGGGCTGCTGTCCCCCCAGTTTGCTTTGGCATCTGCATTGGGGTTTAGCTGGATTGTGCTCGGCTGGAAAATTGCCTCTTGTCTTCTGATGAGGGTGTGTTAGTGATGCCACTGAGCCCTTCTTCTGCCCTGGGGCTGACTGCCAGGATCCTGTATGATGAGGATGAGCCATCAGCTCTGACCTGCCCCATCCCCTGGTGAAACCGTGGCTATCAGCCTCATCTCCCTGCCTTATGGTCGGCTTGGAAGGAAGGAGCTTGGCTGAGAACAACCCACTGTCTCCATCGCACGGCGAAGAGAAATGTAATTACATCCGTAGCATTTCCATCGATACGAGGCAGCAGCAGGCTGAGTCTCAGGGGAGGTTTTTCACTGCATTAAAATCTGACTTTATTAATTACCAGCCTCTGATCTCATTTGAGGGTTAAGTTTATGAAACTGAATCCTTATTTCTCTGTTTTCCTTATTCAGCTGCCTTATTGAGTTCTGTAGAGCGGCTGCTTTGTACCTCACCATCTCCCAGGGTGTCTGTGCAAGGGAAGTGGCAGAGCAAGGACAGATGATGGGGTTGTACCAAAGTCCTGGTGAAAGAGAGAAAGAAATCACATGTCAGGAAGAATGAAAATGGGGATAGTTGCCTGCCAGTGAAAGTCTTACTCCCAAAACACAGTTTATTTTCCCTTTGCTGGGAATTCCTCCTTCCCATGTGGGATGCTGGTGGCAGCACCCAGGGCCTCCAACCCTGCCCAGCGAGGGGATGCTGTGGTGGGGTGCTTTGCAGGGCCACCACCAGCCTTTGAAGCAGCCCCCACCTCCTCCCTGGAGAAGCTTTCCAGTCTCTCCCTGTTCATCCAGACTTGGCTGTAGGTGCTTATGGGAGTGCCTGTTTTTTTATCTAGACATCAAATATTTAAAAAAAAAAAAGGGAAATAGCCACTGAACAGCCCTTGAGGCTTTGGACTAGTGTCTAATTTCACCTGAAGAGCTTTGTTAGATAGTTGTAATACTTTTCTGAGAGAAAATAGAGCAATTGAGCCTCGTAATTAAAAGCTATTCAGACAGCTTTGATCTTTCCCTCCGCGTCTTCACTTACTAAACCCAAATGCCAACAAGAAACTCTTGGCAATATTTACTGCCACTATTCTTGGCATTTGCCTTTAAATTAACTCCTCTTCCTCTCTTCCAGCAAAAGGGAGATGGGGGAAGAGAAATGTGGCCACGTGCCATGTGGCTTTTCAAGAAGGATTTAATTGGAAAGCTTTTTTTTTTTTTTTGGGGGGGGGGGGGGGGGGGGGGGGGGGGGTTGGGGGGTTTTTTTTTGGGGGGGGGGGTGGGTGGGTGGGTGTGTTTGGAGGCTTCCTGGTGTCCTGTCACTCCATGATAACAGCAAGTGTGGAGCTCCTCTGGAGGCTTCCAAGCTGCCCTGGATCAAGGGTCTTTCACCCCAAAAGCAGTTCTGGGCACAGCCAGGGCTGCAGTGGTGGTGTAGATGGGTTAAGAACCAACATGGTGTGCCCATGTATAGGACAAGGAGCTGCCAGTATTGTGTCCCCATGGACCGAAGAGGGTGCTCAGATGACATCCTGACTCACCAGGAAAGGGACACCAGCCTGGAGAGTCCCTTTGTCTTCAGCAGTAGGTGGGAAAGTCAACCCTTGAGGGGCTGAGACCTTCTGAAGGCACCAAACCGGGCTTATTCCTCCCAGAATTAGCAGTAAAGCCAGAGGGTCACTGTTTCCTCGGGTTTGCAGTGGGACCATCAGTGGCACATTATCACCCATTGTCCCTAATTGAGATGACACCTAGGGGCTCCCAGTATCCTGCAGGCAACAAGGCAAGTTCTATGGATAAGTCAGGCTGTACAAAAAAAGGACAAATTCTCTCTTTTGGATTGCTTTTAAGAGTATCCTCTGGAGACATTTCTGCTTCATATCTTCCGTATCCCAAATTTTCCCTCATCCATTTTTAATCTCCCTTTTCAATTTTTTCTCATTGAAAGATGCTTCTGAGAGCCGGGCCTTCAGCCCTCAGTGGGGTATTATTTCTTTTCTCACCCGAAATCGTGACCAGCAGTAGGAGGCAGTGAGAGACTGCGTTAAATACCGGAGGATTAGGGCTTTGTGGGGGAAGGAGCTGCAGCACAGCTTGGATGAGGACAATTGATTGAAGTAGCCATTATTACTTGCTGCAGGACTAAGACTTGAAAAGCAGTAGTAATTTCCCATCGCAGTAGTAATTTCCCACCTCTTATCTCAGATGCCTGCATTTAAAACCTGCAGTGGGAACAGGAGCCCTGTTTGAATCCTAATTGCTGTTTCTGGGGTGGAAAATGGCTTTTTTTCCCTCTCCCAGGGATGATGAAGCAGAGACCTTCAGGGCTGTCTGTCCTCCTGGGATGCTGCCGGAGCAGGAAAGGTGATGGCCTTCCTGGAGAGGAGGGAGGCAGGAACCTGCTGCCTTCCTCCATGCTGCTGCAGTGGGCAGGAGCAAGGTGGAAACCTTCAGCTCCTGTCGTAACCAGGGAGCTGAGAGGTTTCCTGACACCTTTGCACTCCTTAAGACATCCAGGACTGTGCTGGAAGGAAATTTCCCTGGATTTGGGGATGAGCTGGCTTCGCTGCTCAATGCACGATGGGCTGGGAAGGAGGTTAGGATGGGAGGGAGTTGTGCTGGTCACTGATTCATCCTCCTGCGACCCTGCAGAGCCTGGAAGGGATGCTTGGTTTGGAAGAGCGATTTATTCAGTGAATTATTAATTGAATTCTTCCAGCCTTTAAGTTGTGGCTGATGCAGGCTGGTGTAGCCAGCCCTACAGACCTGATGAAATTCAAATGAATGAGCGGACATGAAGGTTTTCCCCAGGGCAAACTTGCAGGATGAGCAGGCAGATGTCTCCTCCAAGGTGGTTTCCGCTCTCCCAGGAACAACAGGAGAAAGTACTGAGCTCAGAGGGTCTGCCTGGACGTGGGCACCCCAAGTTTGCAGCCTTTCCCTGCCGAAATGTGGTACCAGCCTGTGTGTGAGGCTGAGCAGGGATTGTGGGAGAGCTGGGTGAGCTGAAAGCAGAGAGTGCCTCTTAGTGCCGCCGGGATGAAACACAGGGACCCGCTGGACGCTCCACCAGCCAGCAGCACCAGCCAGCTCGGTGCACTGATGGAAGCCAGAGCCCCTCCTAAGCACTGGAAACACCTTGACCAGGGCAAGCCCCTTCTCTTCTTGAAGCCTTGCACCCCAGGAGAGCAAAGAGGAGCCGAGACTCCCACCTTCAGCGTTTCACACAGAGAGAAGCGCAGATGCAGGCAGGATGCTGTCGGAGGAGGAGAGGCTGAGAGCTGGGGCTGTTCATCCTCAGAGAGAGGGGTCTGGGGGGGATCTGGGAGATGCCTGAAATGATGGAGAGTGCAGAAAGGAGGGACCCAGACTCTTCTCAGTGGTGTCCAGCGGCAGAACAGGAGGTACAAAATGAAATATGGGAAATTGCAGTTAAAAATAGGAAAAATCTTTTACTGGGAGGATGGTGAAGTACTGGGACAGGTTGCCCAAAGAAACATCCTTAGAAAAAATCAAACCTGAGTGGACACGGTCCTGGGCAACCTGCTGTAGGTGACAATGCTTAAACAGGCAATGTTTAAGTTGGACTGGGCATTCTCCAGAGGTGCTACCGACCTCAGACAGTTGGTGATTCTGTGACAATTGTGGGACAAGCTCCAGCAACGACACCATCAGGTCTGAAAGAAGGTGACTTACACTCAAAAGGTACTTTCCATTTAATGAAATGTATCAGGTTTTTCTCCTAATGAAATATATTGCTTTTTCTACAGACCTAATTCTAATGAACAGTGGCGTTGCAGCTAGCTAGACAATTTGTGCATAAGATGGCATCATTTGAGTCAGTTTTCTGCACTCAGAGAGGTTTTTCCACTATGGGAGCCCATTGCCAGCAGGTGGCAACCGTGCTAAAGCTGTGGGTGCCCACGGCTGGGCAGCCTGGCTCTGCTTCCTAGCCTTGCCTGGGCTGCTCCAAGGGGTCACGCAACACTTCTGCACTCCCTCATCTGCTGCTGGCACCTGCCTCCTTCCCTCTGAAGGTCGCTCAGGACTACAGCACCCAGCTTTCCTTCCAGAATTGGCCACCCATGTGGTCCCCAGGCCAGGTGTTCCTCAACTTCTACAAATTCTTTGAATCATTTGATACTTCTTGAGAGCCATCAGCACCTTCTAAGTGGAGGTAATATCTTCTCCAGGTGCCTCCCTGTTCCTCCTTTTGTGCCTGGGGCTTGTTAAGTGATCATCTTGAACCCCTGCAAGAGCCAACACACACAGACACGCTGTCAGGAACGGGTTCTGAAAAATCCTTGTGTTTTCTGATAGTTGCAAGGTGCAACTAAGGGAAAATAGAGATGAACAATGAAACTTGGCTCAGGGAACCTTGTGGGCACTAAGTCTTGGGATTTAAGGATGTGGGAGTAAGGACCCACTGCTGTGTTTTGTTCCTCATGAGGCTGGCTGAGACCAGGGATTCATCTCTTGATCTTTACAGCAAGTTAATGGTTTAAAAAATGAAGTTCCTGGTGAAGTTTCCCATGGAAGAATGTGTTCTCCTTCATTTTCTTCCAAAGTTCACACCTTTAACATTGGGAAGGCAACACAATGATCTTGTATTCACAAATCACTTTCAGTTTTCTAAAAGGGAAACAAGAAATTGCCATCATGATGTATTGAAGGTTGTTAATTTTGGTGTCAGAGCCAAATGTGCTCTGAGTGCTAAATTGCTGTGAGTGGCCTCACCTGGGACCTCCACCCACACCCTCACCCATTGCTCCAGGAGTTCATTTAAGCAGAGCCCTGCAACCTCCCCTCCTGCTTTTTGGGGGGATGCCTGTTTCCAGTCCTGCCTCTTGGGTGAACCTTGGACTCATGTTGTAGCATTGTATCCAGCCCTCTTTTCTGGACACACCTTCGACACCTTCTGTAGGTAAGTTGTTTTCTGGATGGGCTTTGGTATGTGCAATGTAGCTGGTCTGTAACCCCATCTTATTTGGTTTTCACTGTCCTGTACTTTCCTAGTGGAGTTTAGACAAGTGAGAGCTGAGCTTGCTGCTTGTGGATCTGGGGAAAGAAAGAGCAAAACTTTAGCGGAGATGTCCTCTCTTTAAACCAGTAATGTATTTTCTTGTATTTACTTACTTCAGCCCTACAAGACAGCTTATTGCTGTGCTCAGCTGGCTGTCACCCTCTAGGACAAGGTCTAGGAGCAGTTTGGTTTTTGCAGAGATGATGGGGGGGGTTAGTTTCTGGTGTTGCTTTGGCCAAAAAGGTCCACTCC
This sequence comes from Scolopax mira, assembly GCA_004320125.1. Lineage (NCBI taxonomy): Eukaryota > Metazoa > Chordata > Aves > Charadriiformes > Scolopacidae > Scolopax > Scolopax mira. The sequence continues at coordinate 108,531 of BJBW01005063.1, forward strand.
CATTTAACAAGGTTCTCTGGTGGCTAATACAGGGTCAAAATAAGGGAGTTGTGGGACATGCAATATTCTCCTGCCTGTGGTAGATCACTGTTAAGGACCGAATGTGGCACAGAGCCCTGCTCACCTCTACGCTGATGATGGAAGTGAGACTTTTGCACAGCTGTGAAAGCTGGAAGGTGTGGTGTGCTCATCCCCCTGTGAGGGAGAGGTTCCCTTGCTGGGAGAGTGAGGATGAGGTTTCAAAACATTCATGGTAGTTCTTGAAGCTTTCAATACTGATTTCTGATTTCCAAACTCTTCTTCTCAGGCTCTGCTTCTGTTGAAGTACTTTGTTTAATTATTTATCTGTTAAAGAAGGAATTTTATTTGCAGTGCTTGTTAGACTTTTTCTTATGGCTTACAAAACACATTAACTTTGTTATAAATCTATGATATTTTGTTTTAAGGTAGATGAAATGCAATATATCAATGCAAAGACATGAGACAAGTAGCATAAGTTTTCCCTGATGAAAGAAGGACCAGTCTCTTTTTTTCCCATGAGGTTTATTTCATTAAACACTCTTGAGTAAGTATATATTTGACACTTAATACGAACAATCAGTTAAAAATAATTCTTAACACAAATTCCCACAGTTGCCATAATATTTTATTATGGTGTGTTGTTTAACGTTATTTTTGAGACCCAAATCTTGCTTTTGGTTTAAATTTAACTTGTGTTAATAGCTCAGGAAAGAGGGAAGTTGGAGTGGGGGTGGAAAATAGTCATCTCAAAATCAAAAACAGACCTCTAACACACATGGCATGTACACGGACATGAAAATGGTTCATTTTCTCTCCCAAATACTTATCTTTCATCATCTCTCCATTTTGTTGATATGTCATTAAAAGTGCTTGTGAGCTCTGCTCCATGAAACAACCCTCCAAATACTAACTATTAAGAACTGTTACATTAATCTGAAAGCTGGTCTCCACCATGTCTGTGCTGTACAGCAGATGGCAATAAAGGACCACTATGTAGTAGAAATACACCTCTGTAAGGGAAGTTTTCTGTCCTAATGCTTCAGGGTGTGTGATTTAAAAACAAAAATATAGAAATACAACTTGAGAAGTTGGGAGGCAGAGAGAGAGGGGGGAAAAGCAGGACTGGCAAGTAAGCAGGACAAACCATGTGAATTACAATGATAAACAGACATACACATCACATGAGAATGAGAGAACAGACATTGCACATTCATGAGTCACCCCTTCAGTCTGCAAATTTGCCCCTGCAAAGCCTTGGGAGGGGAGGGACCTGTGAGCCCCAACCCACTGTTCAAGAAGTTCTGCATTCCAGCATCTTCCGGAAACTTTTCCGAAAGCTGTCATCCAGGAAAGCATATAAGAAAGGATTCAAGCATGAGTTGGCATAGCTTAGGCTGGTGATGAAATAGGATATACCAATGACCATGGAGGTCTGGGGCAAGTCAGTGGTCAAAGCCACAATGGTGGCCAAGTGGAAGGGAGTCCAACAGAAGAGACACACAGCCAGGACTATGAAGACCATAATAGTGACTTTCTTCTTGGCTTTGTCCAGGGCTTTAGCATTAGAGTTCAAGTGCATGTTCCTTAGCTTGTAGAGCATTATGGTGTAAAGGATGCAGATGGTGGATACTGGAATGGCAAAGCCAAGGATGAGGGTATAGATCCTGCTGGCTTTGAACCAAAACCTTTCAGGCTTGGGGAAGTTGAGACCACAACTCTTGATCTCCAGGTCATCTATGTAGACATTGGCAAAGATGATGAAAGGGAAAACTATGATGGTGACTAGGATCCAGATGCACAAACTGACAATCCTGGCTGCTCGGTATGTACGATGTGGCATCCTCTTGGACCTGACTGTAGCCAGTACTACCAAATACCTGTCTATGCTCATCACTGTAAGGAAATAAATGCTGGAGAAGATATTGTAGTGGTCTATAGACAAGATGACCTTGCAGAGGACTTCTCCAAATGGCCAGTAGTGGAGGAGGTGTTCAGCAATATTAATGGGTAAGACAAGTGTGAACAAGTCATCAGCTATAGCAAGGTTCAGGATGAACATATTTGTCACAGTCTTCATCTTGGGGGCCTTGAGGATCACGTAGATGACAGCGGTGTTGCCTGTGAGCCCAACAGCACAGATCACAGAGTAAATCACAGGGAGGACAATGTAGAAATCGGCTGCCTGCTCCTGGAATGTGAAGTTGAACCTCATGCTGTTGTCCAGGTAGCAGCTGTTGCCTGCATTGCTGCAGGTGCTGTTCAGATCATCCCAAAGAGAGCTGTTTCCCATGCCTGCTGGTCACAGACTACCCTCGGATGTCATTGAAAACCCTGCTAGCTCAGGAAGGAGAGCCTTTTTTTCTGTTTGAGAAGCAGCTGCTGTCTCACTTAGAAGCAGATTACTTCCAAAAAGTGGGTTGTGAGGCAGCATGGACCATCTAACTTACCTCTCTGTCCCCCACCATTGGGGATGTTAGATTTTGAAGTGATCAGGGGAGGGGGGAAATGATTGAAAGACACGTAAGGCTCCATGAAAAAAAACAAGAATTATAACTCCCTCTGTAGATCAAGGAACCCTTCTCTTGGAGAGCATCCTGGTGGGTTGTGGGTTTTCTCTGCTGGGGAAGTTAAGTGGCTGCAGTTCAACTGCCTGCAGCAAGAGTTCTTCCCAGGGTTGTCAGGGACAGGGAGGGCGAGATGAAGCTTTGTGCCTGGTTGGCTCTTTGCAGCCCTTGGATGAGGGATGGCTGCTGTTTCACTTGCACAGAGCTTGCTTTTCCGTGCTGGAGCAGAAGCGTGGCAGTGTTTAATTAGTGCCTTTGTGTCGGAGTTCAGACTCTTTTCATTGACTGAGATTTCACAAACAATGAAGAAGTTTCCAACCCGTCTCCTCCCTGTTCCCAAGGTCCCCTAGCAAAACAAGGAGGAAAGGAAAAATGGAGTTAAAAGGAGTGTTTCCAAACCAGATGGTTACACTGTAATTTAAAAAACACTTTAAAAATAGGTTAGGTTATGAGCTTATCCAATATGAAGACCATCCCCTTTACAAACTGTGGCAGCACAAGAAACTTGGCACAGATGGACAGACAAACCTGTAAATCTCAAAAGTTTGGGATCAATCAGGGAAGGGGGGGGGGAGGGGAAGTACCCCAAGAGCAAATCCTCTTTAGAGCCAAAGCAAGAATTACCCCATCTGTTTACATCTCTAGCAGTTGCCGCATCGCCTGACCCCTACTTCCAGGAATTCCTCTGCAGGGAAGCAAACAAACAACTAACCCCCCCCCAGTGAAGATCAAAGGTTTGGAAATTGCTCCCTGGGCTCTGCAAAGAGAAGTGCCTCACTTTTTTTTTTTTTGTTGGTGATGTTACACAGGGATAAAGTGAGCAGGAAAGGTGGGATTGGGAATGGAGGGTTGAAGTGCCCCTTACCTGGCGAGTGGCTCCGGCTGCCTCCTCTGGCACCTGCTGCTCGGCACCGTGGAGCCTCTTCTCTCTCTACTCTGAGTTGGAGGAGGGTCTTTGGGATGCTGACGTTACCCGGCTTTGCAATCATATCAACACGATGGCTCTGTGTGTGTGTGCATCACACATCTCAGCAATTAGCACTTCTTCACACCAGGGAAAGGGGGGAGGAAAAAAGTTTTGGTGTTTTTTTTCTTTTTTTTTTTCTCTCTGCAGGGCTATTTAAATAGTAAATAATGTAGATGCTGGTGAGCAGCTGATGCTCCAGAGCTGTTCCCCTCAGGAATGAGGGAGATGTTGATTGAGGTGCACAGGCAGCACCCAGGGCTGGCAAGCTGTGGCTGGTTGAATGAGGGATGCGGGAAGCAGGGGGGTTAAACTGCTTCGGCAGAGAACACTGGCTGGTTTTAACAAAGGAAGATACACAACGTGGGGTGGGGGGAGAGGGAGTGGGAGGAGGGTACAAACATTACTGTGCTCAAAATAAACAAATAAACAGAGGTACCTTGCCAGATCTGTGCTGGTCTCGGCTGTTCTGGGGGAGCGCAGCTGATTTTCCTCTGCTGGGTCTCTGGTCCAGCTCTGGAAATGCAGCAAAAACCTTCAGGTGTGATCCATGAGATGCAGGAGTCCTGTGAACGCTGGCAGAAATACACCCCGGGTCATATACCAAACCCAACAACAATATAAGATCACTTTACCTTCATGTTCCTACAAAAAGAGGAAAAAAGGAAATCAAGGGTCTTTTGATTCTTCTTTTAAACGTGTCCCCCAGCGGCAGGTTGCCTGACCTTTGTTTCAAAACCAGATGAGAGGAAAAATGCAAGCATCTGTCAGTGCTGTGCCTGGCAGTCTGCGGTGTCATTTAAGCAAGCAGGTCACCTCCTTAAAATGAGCAATGTAGGGAAGAGCTGTGTTTGACTTTGCTGCTCTTCTGGGCATATTTACCCTTTTCTGGCAAGATTATTGCACTCTGGTAACTGGTTGGGAACAAAACACTTCATTGCACACAGGGAGGTAACTCCTCAAGGCCATGAGTACCACTACATCAGCAGATGGTCTTTTTTTTTTTTATGCCCAGTGTACAACTGTTATGGATATTTTCTGTATTTCAACCCAAATTTGACTGTTTTCAACCCAAATCTGGCCGAAGCAAAATTAAACAGAACAAAGATTGCCCAAGAAGATCTACAGGAATGATATGGGTGATCTTTCTTCAGATGAAAGATCCCCAGAGCCCTCCTCCTGCCTGTGTTTTGGGGAAGCTGGCACAGCTGGGTTCCTGCAGACCATGGTTGTGTCCTGCACTGTGTCCACATCCCTCCCACCTGCCTCTGCTGCCTCCCTTCTCATTACCCCATGAGCACGACCGCCTGCGTGCCTTGCTTAGGATGTGTTTGATTAAAACAACCTTGTCAGAGATGAGATGGGGACAAAGAATTTAATCTCATCGTCTGGTGTGAGTAGAGAGGCGTTTGTTTTGTGTTGGTTTGTTTTTGTTTTTTTTATATATCCCCCAGACAAACGCCCCACGCCTGCTCAGAGCTGGGCTCCTTGCCTAGTTCCTCTAGCAGATTTGTAGTAAAACTCACCTGCTTTGGGGGCAACAACTGCAAACAGGTCTAAATTCAGACATGAAGGCGCTTTGCAGCAGGAGTGCTTCCATCAACAGGGAGAGGACCGTTCCTTTTTTTGGCTCTGCATCCCACCATAGCTGGAGGCTGAGCCTTGGGTGTATTGGCATGGTGTGGGAAGGGGAGTTCCTGGGGGGAAGGTGGAGAGGATGCTTTAATCATCATCTTTTCTCTGGCTGGGTGTCCCTTCTTCTTGACTATGAATTTGGTAGTGGTACAAAGCCCTGAAAATCAAGCACTAGTTGAAGCTGTTATGAAGGACAAGAACTACGTTTCCCCTCTGAGACACTTGGACCTATTCTTGTGCAACAGCTCCAGCACCAGGTGCAAGAGGGGCAAAGCTCCTGTCCCTGACAAATCCATGCCATGGAGATGGACTTTACCTCTTGAAACACACATTCATGTATGCAGCTCAAGTCAGCTGTGCAAACAGAAAGAAAAGGTGATATATTAGGGAGGGGAAAAGCCCTTCCGAGGCTAAGCCAGTGGTACTTTATTGCCGTCATAAAGTTGACATGCTGCTGACTCCAGACAAAAGCCATCCATCAGTCTGGAGTCATGGAGAACTGAGCTGCTGGCAGTGTCTGGGGGACACCAGGAGTGCCCAGCACTGGTAGGGGACAGGCAGGGCAGATTTCTTTGTCTGGGTTGTTTTTGGAGAGCACAGCAAAATATCTGCTCAAATGAGCTTATTTCCCCACCAGCTGTGTGTGAGTGATGCTGTCTGAGCCCTCTGTGATGCTACAGCCCTCCAGCAAGGGCATGTTATCTAGAGGGTTGTTGTCTAAGGCAGAAGGTTGCTGCCTCTAACCAGGTTTCATTCCTTTTGAGGAGGACTTCTCCAGGTCACTGGGAGTGAAGCCTATCTCACCTCCCCTCTGAACCCACAGGGGCAATTGCGATACTCCGGATCAGCCCCTGAGATGGACCCTCTCCTTTTCTTCTCCTTTTTCAAAGTCACCGTAATCTTGGCTGGATTTACTTTTGAAAGTTTGTTGAATTAAGGCTGCTTTTTATTCCGTGCAGGAGCACCAGGGGAGGTGAAACCAGGCTTTCTCCTCTGCTTCCCTGGTTTGGAGGAAGGGTTTGTGCAATGCTGGGCTAGCACCTGTCCTAGCAGCTAAGCCAGGGAGCAGCAGTCCTTTGCTTCACAAACCGTGGGCATGACCATGAAGCTCCTGCAGCCACCAGAGAAGTCCCTGTGACTGGGTCCAGTTTGATAAGACTGCTTTGCTTTGCTTTGCCCCACCAGGGGATTATCAGGGGAGATAATTCTGTTTTGTTGGGCTCCCGCTGCTGTCCAAGAACCAAGTTCATCTCAAGGACACAGATACACAATCGATACGCTTTGCTCACCAAAACAAAATGTTCTTGGCTGACTTACCTTGCAATTGCTGGTTATTAGGGTGATTTATTTGTATGAGGTGTTCAGGCTTTTCAAAAGATGGTACAGCACTGCAGGTTAATATCCAGAACTGATTATGTCAAACGGTCTGTAAGTGATGGCCTTTGGAGAGTAGAGCCAGCGTGTGTGGTCAGGTTATTTATTGTAGGATAGCTGTCACTGTGCTGTCACCTCTGTCTCCCCCCCAGGTCCTCTGGTCCCAGCCTGTGGATGCACGGAATTTGGCCACTGCATCCCTCAGGAACCAGCTGCTCTTCCTCCGAGTGGTGTTGTCTCAGCAATACAGCAGTTGGTGAATGTTGGCATGAGCTGGAGAAGAGAAACCTGAGCTTATTCATCACTCCTGTGCTCTGTGCTCCCCCCTTTGCCATGAGCTGGGAAGCGTCCTCCTGCTTCCTAACCCTTCCAGCCAAAGGAAAACAGTCTGGCTGAGGCAGGTGATGGTGCTCACCTTCTGGAACACCCCTGGGAACTAGGCAAGGGGTGGGTGTAGGCCCTGCTTTTTCTGAGGGATGAGGATAGAGCAAACGTCTCCATCAGTGAACTGGTGAGTTGTGGGTGAAGGAAATGCCTTTGGTAATGATTGCAATGGATCCAGCAGGCAGTGACAAACCCAAACCACCACAAGCTGCAGCGAAGGCAAAGTGGTCCTGCAGTGTTTTAAATAAAACAAGAGTAATGAGTCTTACTTAGAAACAGCCTGGTTTTGTCAGGAAAGGGATGTACAAACTGCCCCATCTCCCCCTCCGCAGGGGAGTGGTCAAGAGAAATGCTGTGTGACTGTTTCCTCAGACCAGAGGGGATGGGGAATAAAAGCTGCAGCACTGGGAGGTGGTGGATGGGTGGCTGGAGCTGTGTGCTCCCTTCCCACGAGTTAAGAAGGAAGCTGTGAAGCTCTTGCGATGGGTCAGCCCTCGGTCCCAGTAGCTCTTGGAGACCTTGGCTCTTCTGCAGGACATCCCCAGCCCCATGGTGCTGTCACAGCCCTGGCCTGGGTGGCTATCTTGGCACATTGTTAACTCTTGAAACTATCAATGGCAGTTGGAATGTTAACAGGATTCTCTTTTCCTGCTGGTTTCCTTTAGCAGATATGACATGGCATGTCTACAGGGAGGGTTCTCTAGCACGGTTGCTGTTTCTCACAGGTAGCAAGCAATATATAAGGAGGAAACCTAGTTTAAAACGATGGGAGCAAAAGAGAAATAATGTTAATTGTTCCAATTGGGTGGAAAAAAAATGTGTGTGGATCAGCAGGTTGAGATCTGCTCTTCTCCTGAGTCCACATCCACACTGGGCTCTCTAGTGCTGTGCTGCTGGCAGATTAGGGCTGTGTAAGACGTGCATGATATCTGGTGCTGCAACCCATTGGCATCCCATGCAGGAACTTCATGCTATTCCGTTGCTATTAAGCTGCTTATTACACAGCTGCTAAAAGCCCTTGGTATCTGTGTCACTTTCAGGTGATAGGAGCTGTTGCTTTTTTTAATGACATCTGAATTGTTGCTTCTGAAAAGTCACCCTTTCTGTCATTTCTTGACCCGCTCTGAAAGTCACGAGGCTTTGTAAAAAACTATGTTGCGGTAGGGTTATAACACATCCTTGGAAAACCAGCATGGAGCACCCCAGGGATGCTCGCTGGCCAGTGGGCTTGGTGCAATATATTCCAATATCTCTAAGCAACAGCTAAATGTGTCACCTCGTCTGCTTAAGTAGCAGAGCTCCTCTGGCCTAAAAGCCTAATCATGGGAGGGTTATGGAGTGCAAATTGCTGCTGAATGAATTTGCTGCTTTGTTCACTCTGGTTTCCCCTCCCTGCCTGTGTTATGACAGTGAAATGACTCGTCTTCACCTTAATATCATGTTTTAGAAAAATGTTTTAATATTTGGTACAACATTCATTGTTTAAAAAAAAACCAATAACACATGAAATCTATCTCCTGGCACAACAATTGTTTCGGTGCAATTATAGAGACCTGGCACCTTTTTCCATACGCTCTTCAGACCAATAAACACGGAGGAGTTACAAGGTTTGCAAAGTTGTTGATATATTCTAAGGAAAAAAAGGGAAAAGCAGGAGGCCTGACTTGAGCTTAATGAAACTCGACCCTGTTGCTTTGGACTACAATCACTTATTACAGCTCACTTTTGCAATTAATACCTGCCTGAATAGGTCACTGTAATTCAGGTGGCCTAGTATCTGCTCATGAAAATTCGGTTGTAAGAGCGCGATCCTTCTTGGATGTGTCAGGGTGATGGAGAAGATGAAACCTGGGTAACTGAGGTGAACTTGGTAGGTAATGGTGTGCTATGAAACATCAAGCAAAAAAAGAAAAGGAAAGGGAATTAACTGCTGCAAAGTGATGTTTATGGTGGGTGTTGCCTGCTCCTCTGCACCTCCTGGTCATGGATGTAGTAGGGATGTTTGGGTCTGAGAAAGTGAGGAGGGGATGGATTCAGCATCTGCCCCAGAAATAACTAAAAGAGCAGCAACAGCCAGTGGGACCTGGCTTTTTTCTCTTTAAAATCAAATCTGGACCCCAAAGCAAAGCCCCAGAATGTAATTCCTTGGGGAACCGAAGCTGCCAGGTTGCTGACTGGGGTTTTCACAGCCTGCTGGGGAAATTGAGATCCCTATCCAAAATCCTGTTGATACAAATTTAACTGAAGATAGCCACGCCATGAAGAAAATGTTTCGGAGGAGGAAAAGCAGAAAAAGAAAAGAAATAATAATAATAAAAAAAAATACTTCTGCATTTTCTACTGGGAATAACTTCTGAAGCATGAAGCTCCCCAGGCCATGCAGGGCCTCCTGCCAAGTGAGTAATTTCAGACAAGAGCTGACCGAGTGGGAGAAAGTGTTATGTGTTGGAGGGGCTGAGTTTTGACCAAATAAGTCTTTCCACTTCTAATACCAGTGATCCTCAGTAATATCGTTTTACCAATAAGAGCACACTCGGGCTCTGCAAGACTTCTCCATTTCCACCTGTTTCTCAATTCCACTTGAAGGAAGAGGAAAATGATTTCTTTGTAAATGGCCTGTTTCCACTGACTTCTGCAAACTCTCACTGAGGCTCCTTGCTGGGAAGTTGATTTTAATTTTTTTTTTTTTTTTGTAATAAGAATTGCTTTATTCTTGTAAATGTTAAGTGAGGCATTTCTCTGCCTCGGATGTCAGGAGGTACAAATGCTGCACAGAAACACTCCCCAACTGCATTAATAACCTTTTTTTTTTTGGTGCTGCTTAGTGACTCCTAGATAACTGCAGAGTAGCTGCGTGTCTCTGCAGGTTACGTGGCAATCAATTACACATATGACCTCCAATCCATCCTCACTCACAGGGAAGGTGTGATAACTCCTTACTCTGCAATCAGGTGCTGGCAGTGCCTGTTTCCTTGTGGATTTAGGGGCTCAGATGAATAACACCATGCTCAGCAGCTGGGTTGTGGAGAGATAGAGGTGCTTTTCATTTTTGAGACTTCAAATCTCCCTGTTATTTGGCCAGGATTTGAGGTGAGAAGAGCTTTTTGGGCTGTAGTAGCACAGTTTTCCCTGTGGAGCCCTGAAGTACTTCTGCTTGGTTTGTTGTATTTTGTGTGGAGCAGCCCAGATCCTGCTGAGGCCCTACAAGGGACAGGGGTTTTCTGGGTTGGACAGAAAAACATCCATGAGAGGCAGAACCTGATGAAGTTACCCATGGCTGGTGTTCCCACCTCTCAGTTTTTTCCCTTTCCGTACTGGTCACCTGAATAATGGAGACTTTGTAGTTTTGTTGACTTTGTTGAAATTGGTAAAAGAGTTTGGGTATTTTTTTTTTTCCCCAGCATGAAAACAAGCTCAATTTTGTCCAAGGGAAAAATGATATCAGGCAGAAAGTGATGGGGAAAAAGCTGGGTGATCAGAGGAGCTTTTTCATGTGGCTGCAGGGAGGGCAAAACACAATTGGGGTGTGCGAGATGCGTCGTTAACGTAAAAGCAACAAAAGTGACCCAAATGATGAGAGAGCATCAATTGAGGTGGCATCATTGCCTGTAATGGAGCATCTTCAACCTCTGCCACCGTGTCGACTCCTCCGCCTGCCAAGAGGCACTTCTGTTGCAGCTGATTGTGCCTGACACTTCTCTTTGGATTGCAGAGCTGGTTCTTAGAAGACAGGTTGGTTTTTTTAACTCTCTTGAGCATTGGGGTGAGGCCAGGAGATGTGGGGATGGGCTGGTGAGCGGAGTCCTGCTGGCGACGGAGCTATTTATTGGGCTCCAAAGTGACCCCAGGCACACCGCTTTCACGGGAGGTGGAAGAGCTAAAGAGGAAAATGGACTGAAAACTACCTAGGGACTTAAAAATTACCCAGGGACCTGGGTGTGAGCAAAGATGGAGCCTGTATGGGGGGTTACTTATGCACAGAGAGCATCGTGTGAGCATCTACAGTGGGTTGTCACCCCACAGAAACATGTTCCTGCCGGGGGGAGATCCAACATCGCAGGCATGTGGCTTGGAAAAAAAAAAAAACCAATATAACTATTGAGGCAAATTTCCTCTTTCATCTCCCTTTCTCGCCAGGAAAGGCAGGACGTCTGCCTGCTGGATTTCATGAGTAGGAAATCAATTGCTGAGGGATTCCTGCTGGGAGACTTGTGCCTTATGAAATTCATGCCGGGGGGCAGAGAGGCAGGCTGGGGAGCTGGAAACGAAGCTCCGTCTTTCCTCCCCTCTGCTGCTTTAATTGTTTGTAATGACTTAATAAGCAGCACTAAACAGGGAAGCTGATCCTTCCCCGCAGCAAACGCAGGCATGCAGCACTTTATTAGCTTTTCTAGGGCCTCTGGTCAGAATTGCTTTGCTGTATTTTCTTCTTTACGGGCTTGATCTAAAGCCTGGGGAGATCAGTGGGAAAACTGTCGTCTTTGTGGTGTCAAGGTTCTGCGTGTTGAGGCAGCTCCAAATCCATGCAAGGATCTGGGAAGAAAGTAATATGGAGAAATGGTGTAATTTAAGTAATGAAATGCTTTTTTGCCTTGGCATCCCGTGTGTAGAAATGCGTGCCAGGGAGACGGAGAGCAAATTAAGTAAAAAAAAAAAAAACCCTAAAACCAACCGGTATTTGCAGAAGAATGAATTGAAATAGCTTTGTCATTTAGGCTGGAAATGAAGAGAAACATTGTGCCCATCAGAAGGGTGCAGACACGGAGCAGCTGCCCAGTGACAACAGGCAGATGGAGAAGCAAAATCCCAAACTGAAGGCTTTTAAGGTGGAACTTTTTGGATGTGGGGGCCTGTGGAGTCAGATCTTTTGAGTCCCATGGACAATGTAGGCAGCTTCCCAGAGGAGCATCCCTGCCCGATGGCCAGGTGGCAGGTCTGGTCCCACAGAGACAATTTATTTCCCACCTGGTGGCTCAGCAGTTCGTGGGGGAAGACCCCAGCCAGCCTGACTGCTTACAATTGAAAGGCATTTGAGTCAAATTGATGCATTTCTGCTCTGAGGGATGAAGCCTTGATTTCTCACTGGTGTTGCTTGAATTGCGTGATATCTCTCCAAACTGCTTGAAGAAGTTCTCCACAGATCCCCTGCTCCTCCCACTGTATCTACCTCAGGGCTCTGATCCTCAGGTTTTTTTTCTTTAAACCACAAGAACTGAAAATCGGATGGGTTTTGCTGCCTCTCAGCATCATACAGCTCAGGGGGAAAGAAACTTTCTCTTCCTCGCTTTTTTTTTTTTTTGCAATAAAGCCTTCTGCTCTGCTTTCCAAAGGAGCAAGAAGAAACACTTTTTTTTTAAAGCTAACAGAGCCCAATTGAATTCCCCCCTGTTTTTTTGAACAAAATAACAAAGTTATTTATGTTAAAAATAACTCAAAAAATTTGAAGAGATCTTCTGAGAGAATATTTCTCTGGGTGACTGATTACAAGTGGGCATGGGAAGAAACTCTGCCTCGAACCACTCAAACTAGTAATTTTTTCCAACAAGTAGATGTAATTACATTCTCAGGATGGAAAAAAAAGATGTAGCAGACCCAATGAGCTCTGAGCTGATCTTCATTCGCTGTTAGTGACCAAATTAAAGCACAAGGTTACCGCCAGCTCGGCTGGACAAAATGTTGCCTTTTGGGTTATTAAGGGTTTTGTCAGAAATCTCTGTAGCATGAATCATGTTCATGTTCTTGGCTATCTGTTGGCTTCAGCTGTTCCTGCGGTCCAATGATGGAGGATGAGGCATTGCCCATCATCCTTCCTAGGCTATAAACCTTTGCCCTCTAATTTGTTCTCAGTAACGGACTTGGAGGGCTCAAGGATGAATGGATGCTTTTCTCCTCTGAGTGGGCATTTATCACTCGGGGGTTACCCCACAACAATGATGGCTGGAAGAAAAGCATGATGTAAAGTAACTCATTTACTGTTCCTTATACCATAGGACTGAGAACTAAGCTATGTTTTCTGGGTTTTTCCTTTCTCCAAACAATCTCTTCTAGCCCAACAGGCACAGATAGAAGGAGGAGGAAGGAGTAGGCATGTGAAAGAAAGGGATGCAGGTGGGAATAATGTTTATGGGAGGATTGCCTGCACCATGGCTCTGCCACTGTGTCAGCTATTGGAGTAGATGGGTTTTAAGTAAATAACTCTTCCCTTCTTTTGATGCTTCTTTTTAAGTTTAAGTATCTGTTGTGTGTGTCTTTCTCCTCTTTGTTGCTGGAGCAGGTCCAGAGAAGGGCAATGAAGCTGGTGAGGGGTCTGGAGCACAAGTCTTGTGAGGAGAGGCTGAGGGAACTGGGGGTGTTCAGTCTGGGGAAGAGGAGACTGAGG
>BJBW01005063.1:121950-151836 GCA_004320125.1 Scolopax mira
TCCCTGGAGGTATTCAAGAGATGAGTTGACATGGTGCTTTGGGATATGGTTTAGTGTTGGTTTGGGTGTGGAGTGGGGTTTGTATGTTTTGGTGTGGTTTTTTTTTTTTGGTTGGTGGTGTTTTTTTTTTTTTCCCCACTGGTTGTACTAGATAATCTTAAAAGGTCCCTTCCAACCCAGGTGATTGTGTGATTCTGAGTGAGATAAGGGAGCAAGGAGATACCAACATGTCCTGAAGATCAGACAAACCTGCCTGTGGGCAAAGAGTCTGACCTGCTGGAAAGGGAGCTTTCCATGAGTGAAAATCATCTAGAAAAGAAAAAATTTGGTGGCAGAGGAAGGAGACAAAAAGACTGGGGAAGTGATCCCTGCCTGGTTTAAATGGCATAGTGCCTGCTCGACTCCCCTGCCTGCAGAGATGCCCTGACATCAGCTGTCCTTCTACTGGGCCATCCCTGTCTGCTGGGCTGTGAGCATGCTGTTGTGGGATGCGATTGACAGTGAGCACAGCTGGATCCTTTTTGTCCCCATCCCATTCAGGGCAGCCTTATTAATCACTCCTTTTCCTGGCCTGTCCCCATCATCCTTAGAGGCAGGGCTGAATCCGAAGGAAACGGGAGCATTGAATTACTCCTTTTTACAGAGAGAAAAGGAAGGCTTTGCAATGTGCTGAGCTCCTGTTTGCGGGAGGAGAGGGATGCTGGTATGTCTGGGGCTGTTCCTGCTGTGGTCCCCCCCTTGCTGCAGGAGCTGTGCCTTGGGGCATGGACACCTTCTCCCCCAGAGCTGGGGTCGGTTGTCAAGTGCCACCATCAGCTCTGCTTCATGGAGAAATTACAGCAGTTTGACATCCAGGTGGCTTCAGAACAGGGACCTGGCAGCAGTTACTGCCTTGCCAGCTTCACTCTGAAGAGATTATCTGATTTAGCCCAAATCTCTTTCATTGTGGACTGAGTAAAATTGCCTCATATTTGCTCAGCGCTAAAAATCCATCAGAAGCCGATTGTCAAGCCCTGCTGGGGCTGCTGAGTAATGGGATAACCCCCTGCAACGGCACCACGAAATGGGAGATTGGGATAGAAATATTAAGAAATGACATTTCCAACCGTTTGTGGGCTCTGACATTCTGATGTTGGCTTGATGCTGTCAAAGGGGTTGATTTTAATGACTTTAGAAGCGTTCACTCAAAGGGCAGCAAAATGCACTTGAGGCGGCAATTGCATCTCTGGTCCCTGCAAGTGGCTCCATCTCCCTTTATGCTCCTCAGGTCTGCAATCCTGCAAGGACAGAGCAAACCTGGGGCTCTGGGAATACTCAGTTGAGTCAGATTTTTGAAAGACTTGAGGCAGGACATGGAAGCAGCAACAGAAGGTTGTGTAACTCTTCATCCTTGTGCTCTCCTGCATGGTGATGCAGCAGGGATTCTGTAAAGCATTTTCTGTATCTACTGGTGTGGAGGGGAAACAAGTGGCAAAGCCCTTAATTTCTTTATTTCTTGGAGCTTCAGGCATGTGTTGAGTGGCTGAGCTGCACCCCAGGGTCCAGCCTCTGGTATTCCTTGCATTGGCTGGTGCTTCTGAGATGTCCTCTGTGATTTTATCTGCAAACTCACTCTCCTACCAGCCTGCACTTTGCTTTAAAAATTCAGTACCATGTCGGTAGCTGAAAGGGGCCCAGAACCGAGAAGGATTCGAAATGTGATTTGTACCACAGTCTTGTTAAAGCAGGGGAGATGCAGTGTTCCTCCTGTGCCCAGAGCTGCTAATCTTGTTCTGAACATTGAAAACCTCTCCAGCTTCTCTCATTAGACATAAATCTGATTATTGCTTTGACTTCACACTTCTTTCATGCAGGCTTTTCCTCCTGCCTTGGCTGGAAATGTTAGCCCTGAGAAATTTTGCTGAGCCTTGCCCATGGATGCATCCCCCCATCCTTGCTCCTAATGCTGCCTTGAATTATCTTGGGAATCCGAGCGCGGAGGGAGCTGGTGGTGACTTTAGAGAAGGGGGTTGAAAATAAGGCACCCAGGCAAAAGTGCAAATGCCATGTCTGGGTGACTGCAGCCTCCAGTGCTGTGGGGATTTGGACTAAGTGAATTAATACTTCTTTTTTTTTTCCTGTGAATTGTGTCGTCTCCTCCTGAAATTCCTACGTAAATGGCAGTGGGATGCGAATGTGTTATTGAACCTGGTGAACAGCACAGTCAGTCCCTGCCCTGTATCTGATGGCGACTGGGAGCAGATGTTCCCCACCTGGCATGAGGATGAAATCCTGCCAGTGCGGAGGAGCAGCTCCTGAGCTGAGGGTGTTTAAAGACATATCACCTTCCTGGCCTTGCTGTCTGCCTTTAGTGTATCCTTTATTTCAGAAAGTAGTTGAAATGTCCAAATGTTAAATAGGTAAAAGTATCTGTGCTGTTTTCAGCCCCCCCGTGAATTATTCTGAGGTGGGTTTTGGCTCTCTTTTCTGCAGATGAAGAGTTACTCAATGTTTTTAGCATAACTTTTTTCTTCTCAGTGGAAATATTGCTTGCCTTGGGCTCCTGTCACCCCTCTTCTGGAAGCAGGTGATACTCTAAGACCCTGCAGGGGGATCTCTGGGCCACAGTGAGATTTTGTAGAATCTTAGAACCATATGGGGTTGGAAGGGACCTCTGGAGATCATCTAGTCCATCTCCCCTGCCAGAGCGGGTCTACCTAGAGTACATCCCACAGGAACGTGTCCAGGTGGGGTTTGAATGTCTCCAGAGAAGGAGACTCCACCACCTCTCTGGGCAGCTTGTTCCAATGCTCTACCACTCTCACAGTAAAGAAGTTCCTCCTCATGTTTAGATGGAACTTCTTATACTCAAGTTTGTGCCCGTTTCCTTTTCTCCTGTCCCTGGGCACCAAAGAAGTGCCCTTGGAGCATAATTCAGTGTAAAGCAGTATTCCAGCCCCGATGTTAATTCTAGCTGATCTGTCAAATCTGCCTGTGTGAGATTAGGGATTTGGAATTGCACTTCTTGTTGGGTTGAGTTGGTTCCTCAGGTCTTGGTGGAGTCCTCTGGATCATAAATCAAGAAAAGACATTTGGGTCAGTGGTTGATTTTAAACATATTTTTTTTTTCCAATATACTTCTTTGTCTTTTCATAACCTAATTATTGTTCGCTAATTTTGTGGTAAGTTTTTTGTTTGCCCATTAATTGGTTTACTAAAAAGTAAGTAAAACCATGTAAGAGGGTGCAAGAGGCAGGTCCTGCCAAACTCGAGCAGCGCTTCATGTTGCTGCTGTTTTCTTCCAGGAGACCCCCAGCTCCTCCAGCTTCATGTGGCGGTGTCGCTCTTGGGTCAGGTCCCACCTTGTCCCATGGGTGTCCCTGGCTGGGTCCCCCTGCACTGGGGCTTGTGCTGGAGCTGCAGCCACCTGAGGTCCCCGCTGGGCTGTGTGGGACCCGATGTGAATTGTTTGTTCACTGCTCTTGATGTGAAGTGGTGACACGCACCTCGGTGTCAGCTTTATTGCTGCTGCTGTCGGCTTGTCAGGCAGGACCCACACACTGTGTCTGGAGAGGGCTCGGGAGGGGAAGGCGAAGGAAAACCAGGAGGAAACACAATGTACCATTTAATGCTATGGATAATGTCTCAGGAGCCAGATCTCTGAAGGGACAGCTCTGAGAAGTGCATGGCACATCGGTGACATATTAATAATTATCTTTACACAGGGGTGCAAAAAGTATCAGATTGCACCACCGAAACGCCTGGATCTGGAAACTCACGCTGCATGTCGCAGAAGCTGTGCCAAGCTCATCTTCCTCTGAAACATTATCCCTGCCTTTTAACCGGGAACAAGACTAAAGTCCTGAACTCACTAATAAAAGTCATAATTCAGGAGCAAACCACTGCACTAGACGTTTATGGCAGGTGAGAAGACCTAAAGCTTTCATTAGGTTTATTGTTCTTCTTGGAGAATGAATTCAGCATTTAAAAACCTCCCTCCCTGGCGTTCCAACACTCTCTCCTTTGGTGTCAGCGATGACCCAGAGTAGCAGTACAGACTATTTTATTTCTCCATGTCATTGCTGGTGGTACATTCTCCCCCTGTAGCTGTCTGCGGGTAGGCACTAATTAAAGATGTGCCGGGGGGCAGGGGGGAGGATGTTAATCTGTTTTGGTGCCTGAGCAGGGACTGCAGAACAGGGATGGTGAGCGCTGACATTTGCTGCGGTATAAAGTCCTAGGAGAAAAATTCATCCCAATTAACTTCACACCTTTAACTGGGATGATCAAGGCACGCTATGCTTGTACCCGAGTCTTGTGACAGAGCTGGTCTCTAAAGGGAAACTCGGTCCGTGGAGGACCTGGTGGTGCTTTTCCCCTCCACTCTGGGGGCAACAAAGCTGGAAAGTGGCAAATAATATCAGAAACCCAAAGGAGGAATGGTGGTGTTAGACACAGGTTTGTTCCTAACTGTCTGAAACTACTAAAAACAGAGGGGTGGATGGTGGGATGAACTCTCTGCTCTCAGCTGGCTAATGTTGTCTGGTTTTAATTCCTGCTTTTGCCTGTCATTTTCTTGCTCTGAGCACACACAGCCTGGGCAGGTTGGTGGGGTAGAGCAAAACCTGCAGATAAATTGGTGATCTTGAGCCTGGCTGTACCTGGGGATGCAGCTAAACCCAGTCAGCTGCCATTTCTGCTAAGCCAGACCTGGTTTATGTTTTCTTGAGTTTGGCATTGTAAACTTCACTGGTCACTTCTTTAAAACAAAACAAATTAAGGAGGAAAAAAATGAGGTGTTGGTATTAGTTGTGTGGATATCACAGCCTGTGACTGGCTGCTTCCCCCAGCATCGTCGTGCAGAGCCATACATACCAGCTGCTCAAAACCCAATGTGACAGGAAAAATATAAAACAGGATGCTTGGTGACTTTGGGGGTGAGCAGCAGCCCCAGCTGTGGTGGTTCTGCATTAAGGTGAAGGGTGGGCTGGATCCAGTGCTCCTCACCCCCCCTCAGCTGCTGTTTGCTCCTGATCAAAGAACTCTCATGTGCCCTCAGGCCCTCTCAATGTGATATAAATTATTCTCACAGCTCTCAATTGAGCTTCTGGTACTTCCAGAGTGGAATTCAGGTACAATCCTACTGGTTGTTGGGCATCTGTTGAAGGTCCTAAGCATCTTCAGGCTCTCCCTGAATCAGATCTTCATAGGAGGTTTCTAGTCTGTTTGCAAAATTATTTTTTTCCTATTCAACAAACATGATTTTATGTACAGCAATGCATTGGGGTTCCTTCCTCTCGTGTGTCTGTGAGTAATCAATCATGCATATGGATGACCCTGTCTATAGAAAAAATACAGTCTTGGATTGTCATTTTACTCCACTGCCATAAACACGGTCCTTGTCTAATTGGGCAGGAAATCCATAGGAATTTTGGCTTTGCATGGAGCAGAAAGCACATTTTCTAAACCCTGTTCCTAGCTGTTTCACTGACAAAACTCTGATTCCAATTCATCTTCCTGGGAGGAATGAGAAGGCTCGTTCCCACATCACAGGCTCCGGGCTGTGTTTTCAGCTGCCTTCTGATTTCGTGAACCTCATTTCACACATCCAATTTCAAGGGCCATTAAAATAGGCTCGTGTTTGCTTTGCTACACAGGAATTACTCACAAGAGAATAATAAAGTTCTCCAGTCCCGTGGAGCTGTTGTCGTAACTTCCCGTGTACAGATCCCCTGTGCTGTCACCCAGCAGTTGGATGTTTCTGGGGACAAAGAGGACCCTGGCTGGCCTTGGATGTCAACTACTATAAATCACAGCGGCTGCATCGCTGACATGGAGTGATGGGTGGGTTCTGGTAAGTGAGAATTAGGCCTCCTGAAGTCCCTGGGGGTTTTTTTGTTTTGTTTTATTTGCGTGTTTTTGGGGTTTTTTTCCCCTGCTCAGTCCCCATCTAAACCCAACCCCTAAAATCTGTCTCTTTGGGTTTGTGGGTTTGTTTGTTTTTTTTTTTGGAAAAGCTTATTTCAAAGCAAACTCTTCTTTGTGAGCTTGCTATTTGGATGAGTGTGTGAGAACAAGGTAAATAGTCATGAATTGCCACAGTCTCTCCCTGTAGAAATTCCCCAGGGGCTCACCCCTGGTTTTCAGAGACTTTTGCCACCCTCCTGAGCTCCCTTTGGGAGGGTGAAGCTCGGCACAGGCTCTTAGCCACTCACCCAGACCCCAGGATGATGGTGTTACCCTTCCTGCTTTGCCAAATCTGGTGTAAAATGGCCACTGCATCCCCCCTTCCCTCCCCTCCCCTCCCACCATCTCAGGAACAAATCCCAGTCCCCAAAGCTGCAAAGGTCAGGAGGAATTTATGTGCAGACACACACGAGGTTGTGTGTTCCCCAGCTCCCCAGACCAAGCAGCATCCAGCTGCTGCAAACAGCTGCCCAGCCCCTCACACCCAGCTCTGAGCCCTCCAAAGCTGCTCCCCATCTGTTCCCATCGTGGCTTTCAACATCAATATAATAAAAGTGCTTTAAAAAAATCAATTGTCGGGAGGGAAAGGAGTGCTCTGACCTGGCTACTGATGGGCCGCTGCCGGGAGGTGCTAGGGATGCCTCCCCGGAGCTGCTCCTGGGCCAGGGGGCTGGGAATTTGCATCTAGTCTGAATTAATACATCTAATCAGAATGAATTGGTTTGTCATGACAAATACAAGCTCTTTCAAACTTGTGGTTGTTTTGCTCCCAACCTCAGTGGTATCCACACAAGGTGCAGCAAAGATCCTTGTTATCGCATCAGGAGCACCACTGTATTTCCTTATTGTCAGCGATGAAGCCAGCTATTAAATAATTATTTGCTTACGATTTATTTTCTGCTTTATCCCCAGCTTTCACCTGTCTTACAGTAACCTTCTGTCCCTGCAGATGTGGGAGCAGCGTGCCATGGCCAAATAAACACGATGGGAGAAACCTGATTTTGCAATGCCCCATGCAAACAGGAGTACGGTGGTGATGGAGCTGGACCCTATGGCACAGACCCATAAACCACTTCAGCTGAGGCTTGAAGATGGATTATTTATTTTTTTGCCTCCTGGAAAGCATCCTGTGAAGCAGCGACCTGCCACCTGGCTGGTACCTTTGGGTAAGAGCCCCACCACGATTGTCATGACTCCTCGAGCAAACACAGCTGATGCATTCTGGGGCTGGAGCTGCAGCTGAAACAGCCCAGAATGTAGAAGAGCAGGTTTATATTGTTTTTAGAGGTTTGAAAACATTGTTCCCCAAACAATCTCCTTCTCCTGTCTTCTGTCATAAATTGTGGAACAGAGAAAATGGAAAATAGCAGAGGTTTGATTAAATTGGTGTGTTTTTTTTTCAGTCTTAAAATAGTGTCAGCTTGATGCCTGATATTTTAGAAATTGGATTAGTAGCATCTATTTCATCCCACCAGGGAGGTGGGATTTAAAGCTTTCAACAACAGAAACACTGAATGCACAAGAGCAGAGTTTTCCACCCCTGCCACCTTGGTATCTCGTCGTACTATTTTTAAGCAGCCTCAGCCACGTATATAAATATACTGCTACAAACAACAACAACAACAGAAAGAAAATGTTCCACCAAATGGGGGGAAAAAAATACGAAAAGGGGGCAGCAGCCCTTTCTGAGGAGCTCATGTTGATTTTGAAGAGCTGGATACAAACAGAAGAGGGTTCAGGATATGCTTTTCCTTGGAAAAAATGCAGCTGTTTAATAGAAATATAAAGGAATATTTAATAGACTATTAAAAACTCTGAGGCTTTTGGTACGACTTTAGGTCTGGGAGGAAGAAGGCAAAAGTTCTATTTTCCTGAGATGTTGCCTTTGCGAGGGGAGATTACAAATATCCCACGCAGGTTTGTGATGCAGAGCAAAGCAGCACCTGCTGTGCTCTCCCCTGGGTGCCCAGGAATTCCAGATCCTGTATTTTTTGGGGGGATTTTTGGAAGGCAGAGAAAGAGCAGCCGTGTGTATTTGAGAGGCAAAGGGGACCGGTGTGTCTGTACCTTAATCCAGCAGAGCCTTTTCCTTCTGCCAATGCTGTAACCTGAGGCACTCTGGGGCTCTTGAACTCAGCGGCTGGGGAAGTTAATCAGCGTAATTAAGAATAAATGAACCTCTTCCCTTCCCCTTAGCAAGGGTGTGATGAGCATTGGGTAACCCTGGGAGCACTTGCCAAGGGGGGGACTTGTTATTCGGCGGGAAGGAGGAAGAAAATATTGCTTGTAGTAACTAAGGCAACTTGGCTTCCTGGGGAAGAGGAAGAGAAGCAATTAAAGATGCGGGCGCTGCATGGGATCGTTTGTATCATTAGCCTCAGCGTTTGCAAATGAGGCAGCTATCTTGAGCTCCCCAGCACACAGCAGGTCCCCGACCTGCCGTAACCACCGTCCCAGCTCACTGGGGGCTGAGCCAGGGAAAGTGTGGGTCCACCACCGTCCATGCAACCAGAAAACTGAAAAATGGTGTTTTCTGACACCCATTTCCTTCCTCTTTTGCTTCTTTCTTGATCTCTCTCAGACGCTGTGCTACCCAGACACGACCCTGCTGTTGCAGGAGGCTCCATCTTCTCTACTATGCAGGAACAATCTTAATGAGCCATGATTCTCCTAACCTTTACCCTCACGTTTCTGGGTTTCTCTTGTGTGATAGAAGAAACTATGGGTTAAAAAACCCTAGTGGCAGGGAACGAGTTAGATACTTAGGAATAGAGCAGAGGCACTTTTTCCCTTCCCTCAGGCCTCTTCTTCCTTTTGTTCCCCTTTCACAGGAGCTCACTTTACTTCTGTTGTTTGGAGCACACACGAACTTTCCTGGTTGCCCAGGGCTTGTTTACTTTCTACCTTTTTAAAGCACATCATTTTGGCTCTGGGTGTCATGCTCACTATTTGCTAATTGCTTTGTTTCTTTTTTCCCTGTTTCTTTATTTTTTTTTTTTACCTTCATTTACCTGCTGTTGCAGGTACCAGGGTTGGGGGGGGCAGAGGAGCAGCTCCCTGGGACTGTGTTTGCTGGGGGCAGCAGGAACACACTCCCCCATGGGATGCATGTGAGGAAAGGAGGTGTGAGAAGGGGTCTGAAAAACCAACTTGTCTCTGCTTAGATTGATAAGGCTTGTATGGGGGAAAAAATATTTTTAATGATATTTTTGAGATTTTGAGGCTCCTTCTCATATTCTTTGCCTGCAAATCTTCCCCCTTTGTAAGAAAGGTGTAAATCAAGAGCTCATGTAACGAATGTCACATTTTTGTGGTGTTTTCATCACAGCTGGAGCTGGGATAAGAGGATATGTGTAACCTGCCCGTCTTTGCCTTGGTGACAGGAATGGTGACATGGGGAAGCTGCTCAGAGCAGTGTCATTGCTCCCTCCTTGATTTTTTCCTTGCACAACTGATGGTGATTTAGTAAATGAGGCACAGCCAAGATCTTTTGCTCCCTCTTATGCTCATCAAGCAATCATTGCCCTGTCATGCTCTGGCTTCAAATATCTCATTTGCATCTGGCTGACCTTGACTCTCCTCCATGGATGGGAAGATGGAGAGGTGGGAGTGTGGAAGCTGGGTGGTGGATTTTCAGGGTAAATAATGAAATAGTGGCCAGTGCAGGCTCATGAGTGGGAGGCGTTGTGGAAACATCATGTGCTGTGCCATGAAAGATAATAGTAAATGGGTCAAACAGGAAATAAAAAGGGGGAGGGTGCCTGGTTTAACTATTTTTAAAGAAAATGTGGGTGGAAAAAGAAATTGTAAAAAATTATTCCAGAGACCATCATTAACTGTGCTGTAGGTCCACGGCTCTTCCAATAATTGACTACGTGGTGAATGCTAGAAATGATATAAAAAGCTCTTAAGTGAGTGAGGGCTTTTAGTGAATGGTTGGGTGAAACAAAGGAATACTGATTCTGGCAGAACTTTTATTCTCATTTATTCTAATTTAAGATCCTTTTTCTGAAATAACAGCCGCATTGACTATATTGAAATATCTTCTCTATTAGCTCTGGCAGGAACTGGATAAAGCTCTCATTCAAACTTTAATCCAACATGTGTCTGTGTAGTAATAAATTAAGTGGGGGCCATCAAACTGTTGTAGGAGTAAGGACGGCGCTTAGGGCTGGGATAACTAGCTCTTCTACAAGTAGGAAGAGTAAATTAGGAATGGATGAGACATGAGTTTTAGCACAGCAATTATAATTTATGTCAGCTCAGGGGGAACATTTAACTAAATTAAGCTGAGGGTCTGTCTTCATTGCAAGCTAAGCTTTAAAACAGACCTCTGCTAGAGAGGACTTAGCAGAGGCTCCAAACAGACCTTTAAATCCAAATTTTCTTGTGCTTTGAGAAAGCTCAAGGCTTGAGCACAATTTTATGGCTTTGGTCTTGACTCCTGGGCCGTAAACGCTCCTGTAAGACGAACGCCAAAGTTACAGCTTCCCCGGATTTCTACGAGCTCCAACTGAGAAAGGTCCACTCGGATTTTGAGGACAGGACCTCAGAGCAGAACACTTTGAAGTGCTGTTGAACTGCATGAAAATCCCTTTTTATGAGGGAGTTAACTTCAAACACCACTCTATCAACCTGACACCTTCTTCAAGAAGGAGCAAACTTTACAAGGAATATTTAAAATAATTTCACTGACAGGTTTACAGCTATGAGAACCTTATTAAACCCAAATGGCTGTTCACTGTGCAGTAGCCACTAAGCAATTATGTTTTGTCTGTGGGCAGCCTCATGAAACCAGCAGTTAACGACCTAGTGAGAATTTAAACCAGCCCACAGCTCCGGGGAGACATCCTTTTCTGTCCCTGCTTATCCTGCACCCAGGCTTTTATGGAGAAGTTTAGTGCTGCTTGATGTTCAGGTAAAAACTGCCTTTTTTAATTTTTTTTTTTTTCCAGGAGCTGTGATTCAGTTTTTCTGTGGTGGTGTTTCACAGATGTGTGTCCAGATGCTGCCATGTTGGGGTCCCATCACAAAGTCTGATGTTGCTGCAGGAGCTGGTGAGCAGGGAGATGTCCGATAGCACAGTGCAGGAAAATCAGTGGTGGCCTTTATTTTATTTTTTAAACAGTTTCTCTTGGGGTCAGACAGCCCTCTGCAGCCCAATTTGTGATGTAAACACACTAAGGGATGTGTTAATGAGCAGGAGGTGGAAGGGGAGTCCAAAGAGTGACTCAGGGAGGCTCACTGGGCTTTGGCAACTCCCAAAAGCAATGTCTTTGGGAAGCGTCCACCCCTTACTTTTGCTCTGCTTGGAGTGCTTGGAACCTCTTCTCTTTCATAGGAGGCAGCCCGAAGGGTCATGCTGCAAACAAGTGAACTTGTGCAATCCTTCTCCAGCTCAACAGTGAGGAGAGGACAAAGTCATTAAGTTTTTCAGTCTTTGTCTTTCCCACACACAAAAAAAAAACCAACCCTCAATCTTAATGCTTGATGAGGTGGCAGCTGCCCAAGTTGTGGAACCTGTGAAAAAAGGCTGTTGCTTCCACTTTGGGTGACTGTTTTCAATAACAGATTATGAGCTTTTGGGATTTCTCTTCAAAGGGAATTACAATGAATCTCCATTTCAGATTTCAAGTGGGAATGGTGGGTTTTTTTTACCACCACCTGTGTGCAATGCAATTAGCCAACTGCCTTTGGTAATTAACCATAAAGTGTTTCTAGAAAACAGAATAAAAACAGGACAAAATTGAGTAGTAACAACTCTGTGAGAGCTTTGACTGAATTTGGACCTACCCTTTCCCAGGTGTGGATTCTGACCAGCCCTGTACCTCACTGCCATCTCCTGTGAGCTCTGCCATGTGGTGCCTTGAAATGCTGTGAAAAAAAGAACATCCTGTCATTCTGCTCCATGTTCACAGGTGTACGGTCACCTGCAAACCCAAAGAGACCAGCTGGTATTTCTGCCTGAGGTTCATGTGTCTGGGTTCTGCATACAGGAGCTTTTGAAAATGTGGCCAGCCTGGCTGCCAGGGCACAGAGCTCCCTGGTTGAGATTCTTCGGGCTCTTGCCTCTGCAAGAAGTGGTTGCAACTGTTCTTTCTTTGTAGAATCATAAAATTGTTTGAGTTAGAAAGGGTCTTAAAGATCATCGAGTTCAAACCCCCCCGCCCTGGGCAGGAACACCTCCCACCAGAGCAGGTTGCTCTAAGCTCCATCCAGCCTGGCCTTGAACCCCTCCAGGGATGGGGCAGCCACAACTTCTCTGGGCAACCTGTTCCAGTGTCTCATCACCCTCACAGCAAAGAATTTCTTTCTGGCATCTAATCTAAATGTCTCCTCTTCCATTTTAAAATCATTGCCCCTTGTCCTGTCACTGCACTTCCTCACAAAGAGTCCCTCTCCAGCTCTTCTGTTGGTTCCCTTCAGATACTGAAGGCATCTATGAGGTCTCCCCGGAGCCTTCTCTTCTCCCGGCTGAACACCCCCAGCTCTCTCAGCCTGTCCTCATAGGGGAGGTGCTCCATCTCTCTGATCATCTTCGTGGCCCTCCACTGGACCCATTCCAACAGGTCCATGTCCTTCCTGTGTTGAGGACTCCAAAGCTGGACGCAGTACTCCAAGTTCTTCACCTGGTGTTCCTCCTCAGCTGAAGGTTCCTTGGTGGAAGCCTTTGCAGACAGGAGAGCAAGATTGCTAGAATGCAACAGGCCTGGTTGTTGGTATGATGTGCAGTGACTGGTGTTTAGGTTGTAGATTTATCCCTTAACTGCTGGGCTTAAAAACTCTTTAAACTCTCCTACTAGACTCCTGTTGCCTCTCTGGGATGAGAATGCTTAGCTTCTGGAATTTTCTTGAGTTAGCTGAACACATCTATACCATGCACATCAGTACTAACTCAAGACTTCATCCTGCTGATTATAGACACAAGCGGATGGTTGCTTTTACTGGTCCTCCCCACCATTGGAAGAATTGGGTGCTCCACAGGTATCTGGTTATATGTTTTCCTTAAAAATGTAGTTAGATGAGGTATATGGAGTTCATTTCTTTAGAAGAATAAGAGAAACTGCTGATGGTCCCTGTGCTGGGCCTCTCTACCTAGCAGTCTGGCACAGATGTGCTTCTGAAGAGCTTTATAATTTGTCCTTATTATGTTCTATGTGTGATTTAATGAAAGAATTTTTAATGAAAGACCCTTTCTGTACTGTAATTGAGCTCTTAATCTTATCTGAAAAGCAGAGCACAATCCCTTCAGAAACAGTGTTTGAGTAACAGCCTATTTGCATTTCCTGTGCCATGGTGTCGCCCACAGGAGCTGCTCGCTCTTTATTTAAGAGCAGACAATAAGCAGATTTCTTTGAGTCAAAAATACATCAGCGGTGCCATATGGAGTATGAGAAGCAAACGGTCTCACTTCCCAACTGAGCAAGCAAGACCCTTCCCTTTCCCAAAAAACAAGGAGTGAGCTTTCCCTTAGCGAGCACCTGAGTGTTCATACTGCTTGGTGCTCAGCAAATGGCACAGGGAGATGACAGCTGTCAGCAAAATGGATTACTCCAGGCAGGTAAAAGTTGGCAGAAGATAAAAGTGGAAACTTCAAAACAACAGGATGCTGACAAAACTGTGAGGAAGGCAATGTGCTCCATGAAAATCTCTCCTTCATCCTGAAGGACCTTCAAAAAACCCCCATTTTAACAAAAATCCACAACAGTGTCCTGCTTTTAATGAATCTGACCTTCCTAAATAACATTTCACAATCAGAATTATAAATTTAGTGAGTTTAAAGAAGGATTAGCACCGCATTTTTCAGTGACCTTAGTAAATTTTTTAATGTGCTGTAGGTTGGAGGGAGGCCACGAGCCCCCACCCTAGGCTGATGAGACCTCATTGACCTGAACACTGATGGATGCTCCCAAGCGCTAGTGTTGGATTGGCCCAACACCAAAATCTGGATGGGACTACAGGAAGCAATAAGCACTAGAAAAATACTTGACCCTTGATGGTGATACATTGTTCCCACTCCAAAACCATGGAGTGGTTGCAAATAGAGCAAATAGTGACCAGTTTGCTGCTTGCTCTGTGCAGAATTGATGGTCACAAATGGTAGAGACTTGGGATGAATTGGCTCCTGATTTTCTAGGTGAGTGAGGACTAGACTCCCCACCGCACTTCCACGGCTGGAGATGTAGGTTGAGCTGCATCCACTGACAGGATGAGCTTGCTTGAGCATCATACTTTGTCTTGCCCTGTACAGCAGATATCCTAACTTAAAGTGGCACTCTCTTCTCAGCTTCTGCTTCTTCCTCTGCCTCCTTGCACTGATGCACACCTCTAGCGAGAGGACACATCCATTTCAGCCCTGTCACATCATTTCTCTTGCTTCTGCTTCCCTTTGTGCTAATCCACTCATCCCTGAGAAGACCTCCATTACAGGAGTAATAGGCGTTATTGCATCAGCCTTTGATGTGATGAGCAGTGGATTTTTGCACTCAACATCTCAATTTAAACTGCTGCAAATAAAAGATCAATTCCTTCTTTCCTGAAGAAGAAATTAAGGAAAAACCTTTTTATGTTATGAACTGAATGTAGAAGGCTGAAGAGGGTGAAGGCGGAGGATGAGGTTGTCTCCTGAGAGGAGTAAATTTGTCAATTTAGCAAATTAGAGAGAATGTACTTGCACCTTTTAAGTAGTCAGGCACCAAAATAATGTCACTGAGGAGGCAAGGCTGGGGTGGGAGTTGCTCAGGCTGCTAAGCAAAGCCGTGGGTTTTGTTGGGTCTATTCACATGAGCCCATTTGCTGATGCCAGCTCCATGAGGCAGGGCCCAGGGAGACGGCTGGTCAAGGACAATTTCTCTGCCTGATTTTACAGTGTGTTGCTACAAGGCTCTTTGAGAGGGCTTTCTGTTCCCTTCTCCATCCCTGTGGACAATGTCCTTGATGAGACCATCCTGCCACATGCTTACTGCTAGAGTGGTGGCACCAATATGGCTTGAATGACACATTGGTGTCTGTGAAGGCTTGGTCCCCTTTCGTTCAAAGCTGTGGCAGGTTAGAGGGAATCCGATCAATTATTCAGCTGCATCTAAGGCCCTCAAAGGCAAGAAAATAATGAGTGGTTATGTAAAGAGAAAGTGGAGGATTTCATGTATTTTTGGCAGAGGAGTGGGTGCTGTGCCTGGGGACATCGTGGAGAGGGAGAGGAGGTCCCCTGTGGCATCTTGGTCCCACCTGGCACAGCTTCTCATCAAAAATCAGCCCAGATCCCATCCCCTCTCAATGTAAAGAACTGCTCCTGTGAAACAGGAGGGAAGGGACACACACACACCCCAACCAAACAATGTTTGAAGGCAAGAGCTCAATTCTGCAGGATGCTGTGGAGGGGGCTGGAAGCAGCACCCTGCCCATGCTCATGGGCGCTCACGTAGCATGTGCCACCCGGTGAGTCCCTTCCGCAACCGCTCTCCTGATTATATTTAATTAATTAGCAGCAGGTTGAGATCCTGGAACGAGAATTGTGCCAGTGGAGGAACACGAAACAGCATGTTCTCTTGGCGTTGGAGCTCCTCTAATGGTACCCACGACTGCGTTTGCCAAGGTAACGGGGGGCGATGACTCAGAAGATGCGCAGGCAGCAGCTGCCAGCACAGCGCCGGCTCCACAGAGGCCAAGTCCTCGGATTTGGCGCTCCCAAGCATGGACCTTCTGTCCCTCCAGCACCTTTCTATCCAGGAATGGTCGCAAAAGTGTGATGAGTCCCCGGCGACGTGGTGCGAAGAGGTGATGAGATACATTTCCCACATCAGCCCTTTCTCACTGCGTTATTTCCTCCCCTTGTGAGACAATGCACTGGGATGTCTTCTCCTTTCTTGCTCCTTCACCATGGCACTCTGGAAATCTGAACCTAAAAACTGCATTCCTGGGGTATTGTTCTTTTTATTTACCCTGACCTGTACATCAGGAATGTGTCTATACCTTTAAGTGCAGTTTGTAAACATATGAAGCTTTGAGACTTTCTGATTTTGGCGCTGGTTCTGTGACTTAGCAGTCGTGTGCTTAGTTTAAAAAAATGTGGTCAGTCCTGTCAACCCTCTCGGGAGCTGCTCAGAGTTAAGGAGCTTTGTGTTGTCCAGGTATCTACAGTTTTCAATTCAACGTAAAATAATTCCCTCCTTTTCAGTTTCACAAGTTTCAGAGACTGATCTATTATTTGGTTTCTGGTGCACCCTTAGTTTGGTTAATTCCTGCTAGTACCATTCGTGTCCCTATGAAAACTAAAGCAGGCTAAAACTAAATAGCTGAAAGCATCAGAAAAAGTACTGGGGATACTTAAAAACCCTCATGGCATTTTATGATTCTAGTTTCCCTCAAGTTCTTTCCATATTTTTTTAGTGATGTTTTTTCCTCTTTATTTGCTGTCTTTGCTTGTGCTATCTCCCCGGCAGGCTCACAAAAGAAACCCAAGAAACCAGCCAGCCAAGCAGATAAGGAAACAGATGTTGTAGAGCGCAAAGGTCAAATAGATACAGACAGCTCAGGAGAAAGGCTTTGCAAAACGGTGAGAAGCTGAATAGGTGAAAAGGAAGGGTGTTTTTTGGAAAGGGGTTACAAAAGGGAAACCCTTTTCTGCAGAGAGAAAAAACAACAACAAAACAAAACAAAAAAACCCTCAGCCTCCAAAGAATCTCTCAATAAAAGGCAATCAAAGAGAAGGAATAATAACTTGTGTTCTGGGAAATGTGAAGCCCTGCTGGGTCTGTGGAGCACAGGCGGCCTCTGCAGCCCCGCAAAACTCTGCCGTGGGCCTTTTGGTCTCTGATTTTCTCATGGCTTTATGGCCTCTGCCACATGAGGAGTAATATGGAATATGGAAATGCTCCAGCCTAGGAAAGCATTTAACAAAGTAGGACTTGCACGTGCCAGTGTAGCTGGCAGCTGACCTGGGGTTCTTGTTTTACTCCTCATTCTGAGTTATTTACCTTATTTTTGGCTAATTAGGAAGAAGACAAATCTTTAATGAAAAAGCAGTTAATTTCAGCCGTGTTAGCCTGGATCTGTATTTCAGTCTTCCTTGTCTCATAGGTAGAGATGGAACTTGCATTATTGCATTAAAAATGCAGAATGCCACCAGGTGGTCGCTCTCGGGTACAGGCAGTGACTTGTGCTTCAGCGTTTGTCAGGGACAGCCGGGAAAGCGTGACCCAGATCCATCCCAATAACTCCATCAGCCCAACCTGCCCTCCCAAATGGGACTGGTGACAAGGGGCACTGCTAAGTACATGGGTCTCTGTGTTCTCCTTGTGACTTGGCCACCCACCCTGGAGATGCTGGTCCCTCTTCACCGCGCAGAGCTTGCCAGCCCCCAGCCCCCTTTTTCCTGCATCGTGGGGATGGATTCAGAGCTGGTCTATGGGTCTGATGGTTCCTACGTTGTTTCATGCTGGCGATAATAATTAACCAACCATACAGCTCTTGGTCCTCGATTATTGAGCTACGGTTGCATTCTGAAATGGCGAAGCGCACGTCTGGGCTGCTAAACCCATGCGAAAGGAAGAGTAACCTTGCAGAGGTAAAATGCAAAGGGAGATTCAAACCACCCGTGTTTGCTATTTAAATCCTTTCAAACATCAATTAGGATTGATCTGATAAAGACAAGGCAGCATGCAAACAGATGCCGAACACGGTTCCTCCAGATAAGATTACAAAGAAGGTATTGTTGCTGTGGAGTCACAGCTGAAATCTAAATCTCAGCAAGTGCAGCTCCGGGGGTGAAACATGTGCTGGCACTGGGGGGTGGGGGGTACAGTGTGGGATTTGTATTCAAAGAATCAGGAAATGCAGAAAGAGAGGTTCCTGAAAGCAGCGACTCTCGGTACAGCCTGCGAGGAGGCATCTGGCAAGGGATTTCGTATTCAAGCACAGGGAAGGGAGATCTAATCAGGACTTGCTAATTTTCATGAGGACAAACACTTGGGATTCACTCCAGACTTGCATTTTCCTGGAATAATTCAACACAAACACTGTATGTTTAGACGTGGACACTTGACTTTTCTGTTGTTTGATGAGACCACGATTTGTCTTCCTCTTGTGGTCACTGCAATCTTTCCTCTCCTGCGGTTTGCTCTCCTGCCCCCAGCACTACTCATCTGTTCCGCTTTGCACGTTGCTGGTTCTTCAAAGGAAAGCAAACAATGCTTGTTTAAGCAAACCCACTTTGCAAGCAGATTTTATTTGGACCAGGTCCTGCATAAAAACAAAATCCAATTCCATCTCCATTGTCATCTCTCTCTATTATTTCCCCCCTCATTGTTGCTTTTCGGTTTCTTCTTCCTCTGCAGTTCTTCTTCACAACGTTATTCAAAGCTGAATGTTATTCAGACACGGCTTCTTTCATCCTCGTATCTGCTGTGATACTTTATCTCAGCTAGATCTCTGTGTAACATCTGGCTTTGCCTGGCCTGACAGATGCGTTCTTTGAGCTGTAAATATTGCAAATCAGGGATACAGAAATTTTCTTCCCCTGTGAATCTAATCAAGATTCTTTTTGAATATCTCACTGAACATCTGAAATCTCTCCTCCTTCCAACAACCTTCGGAGCTGCTTTTAGCTAAAATAAAGGAGAAAGTGCTGTTTGGGTTCTCTCCCTTTCTGCGTTTCCCTCTCGTGCAGGGGCTGGGGTGGGATGTCTGGTGAGTCAGGCAGCTTGTGCAGAAAGGTCTGTGGCCACAGCTGCATTTCTCTGAGGAGATGGGGGACTAACACAACAGATATGGAACATGCGACCTGCAAAGCTGAACGTCGAGCTGGGAAGAGCGTGATGATGTCTCTCCAGAGATGTGGGGTCTTTAGCCACTGCCTGTAACAGGTTTCAGGAGGTGGGGAAGCCCCCATGATGCATCACCCTGAAGTGCAGGTCTTGATGTCCTACAGAGCTCAGTGTCCCCATGGTGGTGGCTTTACTGCAAAACCTTGGTGTTCCCATGAGCGTCCCAGCAAAATAATTTTACTGGCCTTGTGGCTCTGTCCCTAGCCCTAAGTGATGCCCGTGTCCTTGGCTGCCCACACCATCCCTATGACCACCTCAACATGGGGGTATCCAAGAGCTCCTGCTGGCTCCCTGCCTGACCATGCATGGTGATCCTGCGTCCACCAGTGATGAAAAGCCCCACGGTGTGTTGCAGCAGTAACGTTTTTTGGGAAAGCACAGCCATGCATGGGCAGCTTGATGACTGCACTGGGGTCAGTGGTGACCTGCTGAGCCAGTTGCCACCATGGGTGCTTGCGTGGGACACTGAGACAAGGAGCTGTGTGCATTTGCACACACACGTGCAAGGAGAGATGGGCACGGGGCTTGGGAAGCCCCTTTGATTCTTCAATCAGAGGCCCCGGTGCATGGTCCTTTCATTACACAGCAGGTACAAAGAGAAGCTGCTGAGATGTGTCTTAACCAGGGAGAGATGTGGAGGTGGGGGGAGAGAGAAAAGCACAGACAGTTTGAAAGATGCTTGAAAGGGAGTAAAACTTGCTGCCGGGCTTCCCCTCTCTCCCATCTCTTTCTATCGTGCTTTCTTTTGGTGCTGTGTTATTCCTCCATGGCCAGAAGGCTGCAGGCATTTCAATTCTTTTCTTCAAGTCCTTTCAAAAAGGGCCCAAAATATGGGAGCGCATAACGCAGCCATCTCTGAGCCTCTCTCCTCCTGTCTCAGGGAGAAAGGAATTCACCAAACCCTAGAGCCTGACTCACTCGCTGTGTGAGCATGAATTAACCAGGAATGTTCGAGAATTATTCCTGAATAATTCATGAACCTGAATTAATCATGCATTTTCATGAATTATTCATGAATAACTCATGGAAATGCAAGGTTTATTCATGCTCCAAAAAACCCAAGGCTTTTTTCTCTTCTCTTCTGCTCTCTCTCCTTGTAAGAAACAGACCTGAAATAAGCTAAGGGGGATTAAAAAAAAATGTATATGGAAAAATAACAGAAATAATAATGCTGAAACAAAACAACCAGGAAAAAGAAAGCAAAAAAAGGTCTTCTTTTTTTTTTTTTGGTCTTTTTTTATTTTTTTTTTTTCCTTTGCAGTGGGGACGGCAGGTGGGAGCTCTCTGAGCCAGACAAAGGAGACCTGACAAGGAACTGTGGTGAAGGGACAAGCCCAAGGCAAAGAAGTGTCCGGTCCCCTCCTCTGCTGGAGCAGGCGGCTGGGATCTGGGCAGGAGACATTTTGGGAGACCCAACACCTGGAGCAGTGCTAACCAGGCAAGGCTGAGCTCTGTTGCTATCAGGATGGTGATATCTTTCTTTCTCTTTCTCTCTGCCTCTCTCTGTTTGTGTGTTTGTGCAGTTTTGTTGCATTCATTAAGATAATTGAGCAACTGGTAAGTGGGGCAGGAGGGAGCAGCAGCAGCTATGAGGATCAGTGGTTTTTCTTTAAATGTTAAAGAAAAGGGGGGAAAAAAAACCCTCTGGAGAGATTTTTGGGGCTGGGGCTGTTTGGAATAGGGAGCTCTTGAAAACTGGGCTGTGTTTCTGGGAGGGAGAGGTCTCAGGTCTGCGTTTATCCCAGTTTCTTGGTTCTGTAAATAACCTTCCTTGGGCTCAGGAGAGGGGTGGGTGCCGCTGCGGGGATGGGGATGTGGGGAGTCAGGCAGTAACAACACAGTTAATTTCTATATGGTGATTCCTTATTAAAAATAAACCCCAGAGTGCATCTCAGCCAAGAGAAAAGGACAGGAGTGAGCCAGGTGTGGGTCTGTGCCAGTGGGGCAGGCTGGAAGGTCTGGGGAAAGTTTGGGTTCCTGCGAGGAGCTTTGCTGTAGCTGATGATGGTGGAGGGTTGGGGGGGAAGGAAAAGGAGAAGGAGAAAGTTCTTCAGGGTGAACCAAACCTCCCAAGTGAGAGGAGACAGAATCAAGCTTGACTTTAATGTGAGTGCGGAGGCAAAACAAGAGACTGGAGTAAACTGGGTTGTAGCTGCTTTTCCTGACAGCTTGTCCCTGCTCCCCCTTTCCTCTCCCTGCCCCAGCTCCATCCCGTGGGCTTTGGGCACCGTGGCCATTCTCCATGTGCTGCCCAGTACAAGGCTCAGCCCCAGTCCCTGAAAACCTTCTGCTGAATCCTGCTGTGGAGCAGAGCAGGATGGTCCGGGGTGATGCTCTGCCAGGGCCTTTAGGAGCTCTGGAAGGGGTTTCTGCTTGGTTTTGTCCCCACCCAAGATATGCTGGTGGAGCAGCCCCTGTGGCTCAGGAAGTTTTGGAAGTTACAACTAGCCTGGCCATCATTTTCATGCTGAACACTTCTGTTTCTCATGTGACTTAAGCCTGCAGTTCCAAGGGGACAAACAGGGTATCTCAGTGGGCAGAGCAGTGGGGCAGGGCCTGGGAAAGCATCTCCTTACAGCTTTGCTGCGTGGCTGCCTTAGACTTATAATTTACTGGGCTGTGCCTCAGTTTCCCCATGTGTGAAGCAGAGGTAATTTGCTGCCTCTCTTACCAAAGCTCTTTGACATTTACTGGAGAAAATAACTGTACAGGCAAAGGAATGATTATTTCCTGGAATACACTTGGGTCTTTTCAATTCTCTTCTCTTTACTGCCTCGATATCACACAGATAAGACCTGTGTGGTAGAAAATTGCTGTAGACCCATTGGAGTCAATTGAGCTGCACTGGTTCACTCTGGCAGAGGAACCAGCCTGTCTCTAGTCAGTGGATTTTTCAGGGTCTGTGCGAGAGCTCATCCTGCCTGACCCCAGGGGATACATGTCGTGGCTGGAGCTGCAGTTCCTCTTCAGATTCAGCTGGGGTACACCAAAGGTACATGGAGCTAGATGATCTCCAGAGGTCCCTTCCAACCCTGTGTGATTCTGTGGGCTGTGCCCAGGTCAGTCCCAGGACAACCTCCCAGGGAAGGGGTTTAGGATGAGACAAGGACAGAAGGGCAGGAATGGGACAGAAGAAATAAGGGGCAGAAAAGATGCAGGATCATTTACTAAACCTCCCAGCCATGAGAGACCACAAACCTGTGCTGTGATGCTCCCCTCCTGTACCAGGTGGGCAGCCCAGATGTCAGCCAAGCTCTACGTCCTCATCAGCTGGCCCGATGGCAGCCGGGTGATCAACATTGAGAACATCAAGGAGCCCCGCAAGCCCTTCCACCTCTACGTGGTGGGTGAGCAGGTGCTGGCCCGCTGCCCTGGCTTCAGTGGGCTCTACTGGGGGATGCTGGAAGCCATAAGCGGTGAGTGCCACCCCTCTGTTTTGGGCTTTGTAACGTGAGGCTGCTCAGGAGCAACCTTTAGAGAATGAGTTTGGTGCTGAAAAGTCCTCTCTTCCTACAGAGCACAAAGAGATTTTAGAGAAGAAGCTGCTGGAAGATAGACAGCTCCTGGAGAAGTTAAGTGAGTAGGGTCTTTTGAAGGTGACTCCTTTCTACCTCCATTGGGTTTTTGGGATGGGAGGATGCTGAGGGCATTGTGGTTCCTGGCATAAATTTCACAGCTTACAATTGGGATAAAAAGCACTGAGTGGGAGATGGGAGATACACAACATTGATACCCCATTGCACATCTTGAATATCTGCCTTGCTTTCAGAAGAAGAACCAGCCGTCCACAGCGTGATGCCACCCCAGCCGAAAAAATCCAGGAAAACCTTCCCAAAATGGACCTCAGGGAATGCATCCAGGAAATATCACGGCGACAGGCCTTACCCTGCCAAGCCACTGCTGAGGGCAGCTGAGGCCAGTCTGCCCCATGACACTGGCAGCTCCTCCATCATCAAGGAGAGACGTGCCCTGGGCAACACCGCTGGAAGCCCCCGCTCGCTGGCGGGGCCCCCCCACCCAGTCAGCACCTTCACGCCCCCATCTACATTTGTCACCATGGCCATGCCAGGGACTTCCCAGGGTGAAGAGGACAGGGCTGGTCCAGTGACTAGAGGTAAATTTGGCCATTGGCTTTTAGCTTTCTCCAGCCTCATCCTGAAAGGCAGGTTGGGATGGGGATCTTCCTCCTGCCAGGAGACCTCTGCTTCACTCCAGGGCTGAGTGTGCTTTCTTCTGGGGGTTCAAAGGTTAGAAATGAAGTTTTTTAGTTCTTTCCACCTGGAGGTCTCTTCCAGGAGGGCTGTCTAAAGGGACTTGTCTGTGTGACAGCATATGATGTCTGCTTTGGGGAGTTAGTAGTTCTTTCCTCACAAGCCCAAAAAAAAACCCAATCCAGCCTGCCTGAATAACTGTTGAATACCCCAAAGCTGTTTCTATTAGCGAGGCCTTCTCAGATTTGCCTGTTTCTCTGCTTTTCTGGTCACTACTACATATATTAAATGCATTTATAGAAATATACTAGTGCATCATCTACTTACTGACGAATGGTAGTGTCCATTGGTAGAGACACATTGGTTCCTCTTACCTTGCCCACGGTGGCTTTTGTGATGGGAACAGAAAGAGCCCTTGAAATACCACCTTTTTCTAATAACAAATTCCCTATTGTTCAATCCTGGAAAGCATCTCTGGATCACTCTGTTTATGCAAAGGGAATAACGTGTTGCCATGCAATCTGTCAGAGGTGCTTAGATAATCTGCTCCGGAGACAAAGAGATTCAGGACCTTTTCAACAGCTGGTTTGTTCAGCTTGTCTCCCATCCCTGCCTGTAGATTATGTTGCCCTGGCGATGAAGAGGAAGTCAGATGGCATCTTGTCCCAATGCCAGCAACACGTCTGCCTGAACAGGTAACACCTGAAATCTCAGTGAGGATGCTGAATGTTGGGAGTTCTGCAGAGCAACCGAGTCCCTTGTGCTCTGGAGTCCTGATCCCTTGGTAGGTCAAATGAGAGGAACCCCATATCTCTGTGCGAGGGCTTGGTCTGTGTGGAAGGGAGGTGCACAGGAGGTTGCCCCCATGAGGAACCATTGATAGTTCCTCCCAAACCATTTTATTTCTGCTGTAAATGAAAACAGAATTGAGTTTGCTTTGAGTTCCAACCTTTGAATTAAAGATGATTCTCATCAGCAATGAATATGAGCATGAAGTTTCTTGTGGTAGTGCTTTTCAGCTTGCTTCTTTCTTCCAGCTGTGAAGAGCGAAAACTAGACACTTTGCAAGAAACAGATGATTTTGAGAGAGTTCAGAAAAATTTTGATCCTGGTGAAATGGAAAGGTAATTAGCAAACGGCAGCATTTGTTCTTAACTGTATTTTCCTCCTCACTACAAGAAAGAACAGTGAGACCTCAGCTGGGTGAAAAAAATGGTGCAATTTTAGAACCAAGAGCTGCTGAATCTCTGTATAATCAGAGCCAGGTGTTTCTTTCTGATTGTAGGGCTTGGAGTTAGAGATGCAAGAAGGCTCTAAAACACTGCAGAAGCTGTAAAGCTCTCGCCTCTAACAATCAAAATGACATCTGTCGTGTCTGAACATGGTTGTGTGTTGCCTGCTTTATTGACCATTGCTTTGATGACAAGTATCCAGTGATGAAGTAGCTGCTAGGGACAGTTTTACTGCACAGAAATAGGTGCCAAAAAATCATGTTAGAGTACTTGCATTGTCATTTCCTGCATGTCTGTTGTTTCATAACACAAATACACGCCTCCTGGGACTCACAGGACAGGGCTTATATCTTTCCTTAAAAATGAAAAGAAAAATAAACATCAAAGACCCCATGCATGCATGACAAGGTGGGGTTTGAGGGTTGAACTCTGAACATTTCTGAGGTACTGAAAAGTCCAGACCATGTCATTCTACTCTCCTGCCTTGCTCCTCACCCAGATGTAGCTGAATGGGCTGGCACTTTGGCAGAGAAGTTGTCCTGCCCCTGCTTGCAGAGATAGTCACTGCTTGGGTGGAAGTGCTACATCCTTTAGCAATAATGGTGAGACTGTGGTGTCTTCTTGCCTCTACACATGTTGTAATCTGGGTTTAATTTTTCAGGGCAGAGAAAATAGAGCAGCTGGAGAGGATGGTGTTGGACCTCCAACAGGATGTTCTCTCTCTGAAGAAGAAGGTGCAGAGGCTGGAATCTCTGTCCTTTCAGGAGGAGCTCCACAGACAGCCCTGCGAGGTGGTGGAACTCTTCAACGGCTACACCAAGGAACAGCTCAAAGAGACCATTCGGTTTGACCAGAAGATCAGCACTGCCTGCAAGACACTGCTTTACAAGCTCTTCACATCTGACTACATCCAGAGCCATTCCATCACGGGGCGGAGGGGCAACACTTTCCGAGAGGCGAAGCCCATGATGGATGAACGTTGCATCAAAATCATTAGGGTGCTGTTGAAACAGAAGTTTGGAGATCACCTCAGTGACACAGTGATCACGGAGAAGATACAAAACGTGCAGAAAGCCCTGAGGCAGAAGTTTAAGACAGAATGTGTCTGATGCAGGGGAGACCTGGTGTCTCTTCCTACCACGCTCATCGATGTTCCTGAGCAGCCCTTCCAAGAAAAGACGAATCTGATCTGCTGCTGTTCAGCTGATTTCTCCCTGAGGAGCCAACCCAAGTGAACTGCACACTAAACAACGCAAACCTTTCACTGCCAAACCTCTGCCTGCATTAATTGAGTGGGAAGTTTGCCCAGCTTGGCAGGGTTTTTGCACATCTGCTAGCACTTTACAAGCTCCTTTCCATCCAGTCTCTGTGCAAGCTGCACTGCAGGGGTGCAAGTAGTGATCTCCAGGATTTTTGATAGACATGCTCAAAAGCTTGAAGGTTTCTGTAAGGTTCAAATATGGGTCAGTAAGTCAGCTTTGTCCCACCTTGTGGAAGGTTAGGGATAAAAATTGGCTCAGGGGTAGGGGAGTGTAACCCCAAATAAAGCCGGGACTCTAGAGATGGACTTTGTGTCACCCAACATGTCTTCTCTTTGCATGCTTGTGGTTGCCCCCTGCAGCCTGTGGGACAGTATTTGTTCTCTTTCCTCTCAGTGAATGTCCTTTCAAAACCACATTATTTCCATGGAGAAATCCTGTACATTTTTATGACGTAAGACTGGGGGATGGAAGGCAAAATATGGCCCGCTTGTAGCTACACCTTTCCTTCAAAAATCTGACTTATTATGAGCACAGGTCACTGTCTTTCAAATACATAATTATGACCTAGTTAAGAAATTCCAGGTACAACCAGGCATTTTGCTGTGTGAGAAGCTATAGAGAAGGGCTAGATCAACATATCTTCCTAAATAGTTCAGAGCTGGAGTTTGGGTGCATTAGAAGTCTTTTTAACATTAAAAGAGTAAGATGCTGACACCAGTCGACCTAACAGGAGTGCTGCAGAATACCAAACATTCCCTTTTAGAGAGTCTTCTCAGAAAAGAAATTGATTTTCTAAGTTAAATTTTTAAATTATTCAGGAAAGGAAATGTCAGTTGTTTTGCAATAATCAAAACATTTGGTTTAATTTATATGTTTTGTTCTGTTTTCAAGTATTTAATTTCTTTACAGCTACATGAGAAATAATAATGCAAAATAAACGTATTGAAAAACAAGGAGCTGTTTTGAAAGCAAAAAAAAAAATGAAATGTGTTATTTTCAGAATTTTCCTTCCCCCTCTGCCTTTTTTTTTTTCTAGTTGAAAAACAAAATCATTAGAGTTAATACTATGAAGCATTTTGGGTTTGGTGGGAAATATGCTTGCCAATATTTTCGGCACTATTTTCATCAGCTGCGTTTAACAGTCATGCTAAATTTCTGTAGCAAATAACTAAAGATATTTCTTCTGTTTTCCAAGTGCAAATGCTTTTCCTATCTCTCTATTATGCAAACATGCCAGTGTTTCTCATTTCAATGGACCCTCACTTGAGCAGCAGCTGGAGCAGGTTCGCTGTGGTCACTTAGAGACAAAAGTGCAGCCAGTCCTTGAAAATACACTCAAAGTGAGCAGAACTGCCCCCAAACCCTCCTCAATGCAGAAGCACCCCTTAAAACACAGCTGCCTTGCCAGAAACATATTACTTTCCTGCTGCAGACAAGACCTGAGGTTGATACCACTGCTCAGGGAAACACCTCAGGAGGTGCTTTTAATGATGGCTTATCCAAGAGAATATTGAAGAGGCACAAATAGCCTTATTCCGTCAGCACTTGCTTCAGCATCAGCCCTTGGGGCTTTTGAGCATCTTCCCTGCAGATTCTGCTTCTCATTTCCCCTGCAACATCGCAACCAGGAGGGATGGAGAGGATGGGTACCTCAGACCCAAGCTGGCGAGGGACCACCATCACCTGCGTGACCAGGGCTGAGTCCAAGCCATCTCCCTCAGCATTCATTTTCTCTTTAATCTTCCCTCACGGTGCTTCATCAGGATCCCTCACCAAGCTGCAGCCTTGAAAACCAGCTCAGAAATGTTATTTATTAAAATATGTGCCGCTGCTGTCTTCCCCCACCGAGTCTCCTCCGATGAGCTGCAGATCATTACTGCAAAAAGAGGGAGAAAAAAGATAGAGAGGACGGATGTGCTGCAGGGAGCCACGGGTCCCCAAAACAAGTTGTCTCTAATCAGCTCTTCTGGAAAGCAGACGAGCTGGGTGACCTTTCTGCTCTGGAAAGCCCTTTGGTGGCTCCCTCAGAGCTAAACTTCACAGCCTAAAGTGTTTGCCGGTATTCTGGGAGCGCTCCCGGGAAGCAGGGCTGGTGGATGCTCCCCATCTCCGTGCACAGCACAGCCATGGCACTAATGAGCTGATGCTCAAACGGGCCCTTCTCGGCAATAAAAGTTGTCCTTAGCTACTCTCAAAGGCTTTGATGTGGCAGAGAGGGCTGAAGAAAGGCAACGCAGGCAGGGTTTTGTTAAACTTGGATTTTTAAGGTATTTGTGAGCCGGAGGCAGCGTTTCCAGGCTAATTGGGAGTACTCGTAGACACCTATGATCAAACGTCGCCATAAGGATCCAATGTTCTCACCTCCCTGAACTCCAGCTCTGGCTAATCAGCCTCGAGAGGGAAGATCACACAGTGCTGAGATGTGGCATCCCTTCAGGGATGAAGGGGTCAGGGAAGATCGAGGAGGAGGAGGAGGAGGGTTTATGCCAGAACCACTTCACTTGGGGATGTTCAAAGCCTGTGTTTCTCTTAAAGCGACGAAGGGCAGCTCCGTTGAATCACATTAACCTCCCACTTTAAAAGAGTTACTGGGAGAAACGGGACAGGTCTTTGTTGAGATGAATCGCTCAGTTGAACTTGCAGCATCTTATTCAAAACGATGCTCCTGTTCAGCTTCTTGGCTCTCTGGGTGCAGGAGGATGTGGGCAGTGAAAACTAGGGTCAAAACTCTGGGTGATCTTCAAGGAATTTTCACTCTTGGTTCAAAAGCAAGCAGAAATGTGACTTGTCAACCTTTGCAAATATAGGACAGGCCTGAAACATCCCATCCTCCTTCCTTTCAGCAGGAACCAGAGCAGCAACGCAGTCCTTGGTGGTCTGCATGACTGAAGCATGGACCTAGGAGGGGTGTGGAGCTCTCCAAGGGTCCTTGGTCCCCAGCCCCCTGAAACACTGCAAGGGGACACTACCACCCACCTCATGGTTGCACCTTGTTTCCTTAAGAACCAGATGAAAGCGCAGCAGGGCTGGCAGGCAGTAGGGCTGCCAGCAACACACAGGTTTTCAGGGAAAAATAAGAACCTTCCCAGCCAGCTATGTATCAGCCTTTATGTTCCAG
This sequence comes from Scolopax mira, assembly GCA_004320125.1. NCBI lineage: Eukaryota > Metazoa > Chordata > Aves > Charadriiformes > Scolopacidae > Scolopax > Scolopax mira. The sequence goes on from BJBW01005063.1 coordinate 150,544, forward strand.
CTGGGCATGGAGAGGCTGGACACAGGCATGAGGCTTCTGCAATTCCCAGTTGTAGAGGTGTTGCTGATGGGATTGCTGACTTCATGTGGGAAAAAAAACCCAGCCATAACAAGAGGGAAATCCTCGTGTGTTTAACCCCATTTACTTAATTTTTACAGTGTCCAGTACAGGCAGATTTTAATTTACCCGTTTCTTGGCTCATAAGGAACACACAGCAGAGCCTCTCGGTGACTGCACAGCGTGTCCCCTAGAAACTCTAACATTAGTTTAATGACAACATGCAAACTGAGCACCGGTTAAAGGATAATGTTAAAATGTACCGAAATCCCTTCTTGGGTTTTAATCAAGGCTTACAAAGCTTGGCTGCCTTTACATGAGTCCCAGGCAGCCACTGCTGAGGCCGCTGATGCTCTGAGCTTGCTTGATGCACTTGGAAAAGTCTTCTGAAACAGAATTAGTGGCTCGGTGGGTGGTGGAAGTGTCTCATGCTCTTCATCTGTGTTGAGATCCTCCATCTCCCAGCTAGAGGAATGGGGATGCAACCTATAGATTGTATCAGCTGGGGTGGTAAGGAAACATTAAGAGGACAAACCTTGGTCTGTATGAGCTTGAAGCTGTGCACCATCTCCTACTGGCATTCAGCAGGCAAATACTCACGAGAGGATTTTTTTTGTGTGTTTTGGTAAGTCTTTGTCTTATTTGGCTTCAAAAAAAACCAGTGTAACAGAGAAAAAGCACATAGAGATGTGGCCCCAGAGCTCTGTGTGTGTGTTGTATTTGTACTTCTGGAATATTTTTGACAAAAGTAATTTTTTTACCATTTTACATTTTTCTTGAGAGCATACCTGCATTTATTTTCAAGAATGCATACACATACCTGGTAGGTGTATATATCAGGCAAATAGATCAGATTTTATGCCTTTAAGCAATCTTTCATGTCTCTGCTTCAGTTGCATATTGGTAACACATTGTTTTTACTTGTATTTCACTGTCTGCAGTACATGATTACATTATTCCAACTCATATCTCTCTATATCTCCCCCACCTATTCAGAGTCAAATGGAACTGGGGAGATCATTATTAAAACACAGAAAGCATAGAAATAAAATTAACTATAGCACCGGTTCTCTGTGTGCTGAATACACTAAGGAAATAAAGGGGCCTTCCACTTCTAATAAAATCTGGATATGAATTGCCTCATAAGAATTTAAATGAATTATTGTCAGAGGCCAAAAAGAGAGAGTTGGGAGCCCTCTGACTGCAGGATGGCTGCTCTCTTGATGTGCAGCACAT